>JAEIHY010017506.1:0-29822 GCA_018904565.1 Drosophila tsacasi | reverse complement strand
TGTATAAAGCTGATATCACCGATCGGTAAGCTAACATAAATGTATTTATTTATATAAACCAAATAATTGTTAATTAATTAAGTGCATTAGCTGATATGACCTACCGCTCGACTGGGTGGTTACAAATTTACATATTGCAAACTTCTGACTAAAGTTAGAATACCGTGCAAGGGTATAAAAATAACGAGAGAAGTTTATAAAATGAGCCGATTTTAAAGGCATTTCCAAACAACCCTTAACTCTATTCACAATCAGGGGATCTTAGTCAAGAAAACCAGGGATACCTTTGAAGACTTATCCTAGGTTAGGTTAGGTTAAGGCGGTGACGGCCGGCTCGCAGAGTCTTATCCTAAAGACTTATTCGAAGGATATCTTTAAAAACAATACCCTCATTCCTTGTCCCCAAATCAATCACCGAATTGGGTAAATTACCTTCCATCTATGGAAACTCTATGGAAATCCGCTTAATTTAAGGAAGTCAAGGCAAAGGAGCTGCCTCCTCTCCAGGTGCGTTCTTTTTGTGCCAGGTAGCAGTAGTAGTAGTAGCAGTAGCAGTCGCTGGTAAATTAACTAACTCTCCTCTCCGTCAGTCGAGGGAATACTTTTGGGCGGTGGCAGAGGGCGAAGGAAGGTTCCGCGTGAAGTTGGCGCAAAACTTTTCTTTTACCGCCGAGGAAAGCCGCAGACACGGCGACGGAATGTAATAATGCCGAGATGATGTTTGCGTTTAGCAAAGGAAAGGCTCGGGAGTGGGCGTCAATTCGGTACGGAGTTATTGTGATGATGCCCTGCCTAAGGGTATTGCGTTACAAGTCTTTATTCCGGTTTGAAATATAATATATAGAATTTTCCAATTTAAACCACAAGTTTGCAGTTTAGTTTAAGGTTTTTAATTTCCATTTTTCATTTTCCCCGTAATTTGTTTATGCATTCAAATAAGGGGCGGGTAAAAAGGGTATTCTTTGGGCCCCTTTTTGGGGGTGCTACTCCCGCTGGAGCTGGAACTGGAACTGCAGCTGGCAACTGCAGCGCACCAAAGTTAAGTAAAGACAAAGCGAAAAAAGCCAGCAAAAGTTTCACTTCAAGTGCTTTGTTTGACGCTGTGGCTGATGGCCTGAGCCGGGTGGATGAGTGTACCAGGACCAGGACCAGGAACAGGACGAGGGCGAGAACCAGGACGAGGACGAGGCTCTGGTCTGGGTTAAAAAACTTGGTGGGTCCGCACGGGCAATACTTTTCACTTTGTTCGTACTTAACGCTTACTGTCATTGCCGGCATCCCTGCGCCGCCGCCTTCATAAAGGCAGGAAGGTCCTGGGACTCGCCTGGCAATAACAAAATAATTTAGCAGCTTTTGGCCTGAAGGCAAAACGAACCACAATACCAGGACCAGGACCAGGACGGGCACTGTTCTCCCTCAAAAACCCCATATGAAATATAGGGGTCCTAGGCGAAACAGCAGCCCAAGGCATTGTCTAGGCCCTCGCTCTCGTTCTCGCTCTGCCTCGTTCCGCAATACAATTTACAGGCATTTGGCCAGGATGTGATATCTGTGGCTCGACTGGAAGTTTCAAGGTCGATGGGTAAAGTTCTCTCCACTCGTTGTGTATATACAAAATACCCAAGGCTTCAAGCTACCAGCTCCCAGCACCCTGCTCCCAGCTACCAGCTTCCAGCTCCTTTTATCTGCCATCGCTGCGGGTTGCTGGCGCGATGCCGTAAAAGCCAAAGTTATGACTGCCGCCAAAGTCCGTAGGCCGACAAGTTTTCATTTTTAATGGGACTCCCGACTTGCTTTCTCTCTTCTTGGAGCTCCCAGAGCTGCGGTCCGGTCCCCTTCCCCTTCCCCTTCCCCCAAGGGCCTGATGATATATTCAATTTATTAATTCGATAGCGCCCCAGCAGCTCAGTTCCAGCATCTACGCGTCTCCAGATTAACTGACAATTATTACCGCACTCAACTTTCCACATTTTGCTGGATGTCAGCTGAAGTCTCTGTTACAGTTGAGGTCTTTTTTTGCCAGTCTAAGCCTCCATCATCCCAGTCATAGCTTCTGTTCCAAAGTCAGCCTTTGTCCCAGCCTCAGTTTTTCTTTCACTCTCAGGCTCAGGCTCAGTCTCAGCCTCAGCCTCCAATCCCAGCCTCTTCTCCACTCGCAGCCTCCAATGCCAGCCTCGTGCCCAGTCCTAATTGGCTCTAACTAGTAGACGATGGGCTGAGCTGATTAATTAGACGTGGCTCTTCCATCGCCATTACAGTGCAATCAATCAGACATTTGATCCGAATGGTCCTCAAACTTTATAAAAGATGGTGCCGATGGTGCTGATGGTGCTGATGGTGCTGAGGGTGCTGTTCCTGCTGGTGATGCTGCTGGCGGTGGGCAAAGTTTTACAAACTTTTGTGCTCTGGCTTTGACTTTTCGAGTCTCGTCCAAGCCTCCGTCTCCAGTGTTCGGTGCATCAAATATCTGCAAGGGGAGAGAGAAAGACCAACCAACCAACCAACGGAGAACCAAGAGGCAGGCACCAGGCACCAGGCACTTAACCCTTTGATGGACAGTCTCGACAGCAGCCGCAAATGAGGCTGGACGCATGCGGCAAATGGTAGTAGGGAGGACCTAAAACCCCTTGAAGCCAGTGAGGAAACTCTATACCCCTCCCAGCCCAAGTTGCTGGTGACCCCAAACGAGTGTCTGCAATTGTAGTTGTAGTTGCCGTTGTTGTTGCACTGTTTACACAACTTTTCGAGCGACCACAAAATCTGTTATTAGTGTCAAGTGGACTTGTGAGAGACTTTGCACTCTGACCACCGCTCTGTCCTGGCTGTGCCCTCTCCACTGGAACCACTGTTCCTCCTGCTCCTCCTCGGTGATGGTAATGGTCCATCGTTCTTTCTCCGGTAGTTGCTATAAAACAAATTCGCCACGAAACTTTCTTGAGATGTTGCAAAATATTAAATTGTGGTCGGTAGTCCGTGGTCGATGGTCTGTCTGCCTGGACTTGCCTGTCTTGATTAAATTTAAAACGAATGTTCGATTTAAAGGCTGCCACCCACCCAGTAAGCACTTCCAGTAGTAGCTCTCCTCAAGTTGTCATCCTTGGGCGTGGGGAAAGTTTTTTTTTTCTGAGAAGTGAGAGAGAGAAGTTTTTCTCGGAAGTTTGTCAATTCACGGACAGATTGGCGCGGGGCCCGAGGTCACTAAAAAATCAATTTGGCTCCGCGCTTTATCTTCTCGCAGATATGTTGCAAATGAACGAGCCAGGAAGGGGCTTTGTTACAAGAGGAGCAGCAGAAGCACCAGGTCCTGCTCAGGAGTCTAGGCTGAGTGCCAAGTGCTGCTGCAAACACTCCACAATGCATTCCGATAAGTCCCCTCCCAGCGCCAGATTCAGCGATATTTTCTTCACTTGAGCTTTCACACTTGGAGCGGCGGAAGGGAGGGGGCGGAAAAGCGTCCCAAGACCAGACCTGAGCCTGAGCGGGCCATTCAATCAGGCAATCAATAAGTCGCGCAACGTCAGAGCAACAACACAGCACTTGAGTGTCGAGCTCAAAGGACCCTCCTCCTCCAGCCAGTGGCCCTCGATATAAGCTGCATTAACAAGGACTCCCGGTGACAGGCTGGAGAGGGAGCAATGAGCGGGCCGGGCATTGTCACATTGGGCCAACAAAGCACTCTGTATTGACCGAAGCCAGTCGCGAATCTCAAGTCCCCAGGAACCTCAAAGGCGACTCATTGAGGGCCGCTTTAGCCAAAAAGCAAGCGAAAAAGCTGAAAGCGAGGCATAGAGAAGGGAAATCGAATAGCGTTAAAAAAAATGGGAAATAATCGAAACAGAAAGTACTACTACGACTATATCGATCGAGTTGATATCGAAGCGAGAAGAAAAAGTCGACGAATAATAATAAAACTACCACTTAAAAGTGTAGGAATGCCATTATTTATCTAATTTAATATTTATATAGCAAAAAATATAGAAAGATTATTAAAATCGATAATACACCGATAACAGTAAATATTAATCGAAACAAATTTCAAGTAGAAAAGTATTAATTTCGATTTTATTGATGTGATCTCGAAAACTATTTGAAAGGGAATTTCGATGTAATAAATAATATTGAAAACATTCTATGAATATGGCAAAATATCATTGTTCTTCCGGTTAAATACAAACATAAAAAAAACGAACAAAATATAAAATTTTTATCGTTATTATCGATACAATATCGCTAATAAAATAAAATTAATTTTTATTAATAAATGTTATCCCTAATCTGGTAACAGGATGAACATGTGTACACATGTACACAGTATTTAATTAACCCTCCCCTTTAACCCCAACAGTATTTCCAACATCGATGTATTTACATTCAAATTTCAACCTATAATCGATACAATATTGCTGTGTCATCGATACAATATTGCTGTGTCATCGATATATATTTGGTGGCCATCCCCAAGTGGGACACATCCTGCGGCTCACTCCTAACCTTTCTGCGGTTTCAATAACAACGACAACCTCGGGGAAAGCGTGGAACATGCTTTTGAATTTATGAGCGTATTTAATTAACCTAGGCGAGGAGCGAGGAGCAAGGAGCAAGGACAGGACTCTAGTCTGGGACTGCGACTGCGATTCCATACACAAGGCGGCAGCTGCCGGCTGTGATTGATTGATTGAGACATTGCCTGAGTGGCAGCTGAAGTGCGGCATATTTAATTTAGCCCCGGGAAGTGCCAGCCGTCAGCCGTCAGGACAGCCCATCGCCCAGCCCAGCCCGGTCAGGCCCAGCAAATAGCCAATACCCAATGGCCAACTTGCTGAATGGCCATTCAAATTGTGGCTGATTTAATATGCGTTAAGACAACAGATTTACTTGAATCGTTGTTGTGTGTTTTAAGTGGGCGATGAGTGTATGTATACCAAGTCATCCATCCATCCATCCATCCTAACAGCTCCTTCACCCATCCATCCATCTGTCTGTTGGTCTATGCAGGCACCCCTCTGGGCCGCCGCTTAGCCCTGGCTGAGTATTGCCCTTGGCTCCCACTTGGTCTGCTTCAGTGGGTGGCGGTGGGCGGTGGTCCTAGGCTGGTAGGTGTACGGCTTATCGGCAGTTTAAGCAAAAGAGAGCAAGTCCTGGCCCGAAGGATTTTGCAATTGATGCGGGTGCACACTGCTAGAATATATGTAGAAACGATTTAGAGAATGAAATCTACTTGATAAAATAATTTAACCGAAATACTAACAATGTATAAACAAAAGGATGTGCTTCAGAAATCACTAGGGATTTTAAAACCCTTTTAAAAGGTGTCTAAAAGTTTGCAATGATATTTTTAAGGTAGTAAATTGAGCTCAAATTTGATTTTACAATTTAATATTTTTAGCAGGTACTTTTTTAGGTCTTTTATAAATCTCCAATTGTATAAAATCTTAAAAAAAAATATTTTTTATATTAATAAAAATGCTGTTTGAGAATATTTTACTAGTAAGAGAATTTATATCACGCTCGAACGTGGCACGTCATTTTTTTTTTAATAAACCCATTGACACGAGTTAACTCCTTTAAATGTGTATTTACATTTGATCTTATAGATAATAATTAATCTTTATTATAATTATTTATTTATTTTTCAAGTGCAGACCACAGCTACCTTCAATGTTTTAAATATTGTCTTTATTAAGGAGTCACAAAACCGAATCTTTTTACGGTTTTACAAACTTCGATGTTGAGCAGGCTGTTGCTGTTTATGTAAACGTCTCATTTTTTCCCTTGTTCAACTTTGCGGTCTTGTCTCACCAAAATAGGCCTGAAAATATATTCATTTTAATTTTTATCTCCTTGTATAAACCGATTCTGACACGGGTCCGATTTATGAGTGTGTCGATTTAAGGCTTTTAATCGATGAACCGATGAATGGTTTTTGCAGTTTAAAGAGTTATACTCGTATCTGAGAGAAACAACAAAACTACTCATCCGGAGAGAGGGAGGGTTCATGGGGCCCAAAGTTGTTCCTTAATCGTTGTCAGTGTCAAGTTTCAGCTCTCTGAATCGGCAGTTTCTGAATTTATGCAAAATCGCTGCGCTGCAGCTGCGCCACGTTCTGGGAAGTCTGCGGCTTCCCCGAGCTTCCGATTGTCATTCTACATATAGCCGGTTCTCGAGTTTTCCAATTAGGGGAAAAATATTTCCTTGATTCAAGAAAACGTTTTATGTCTATGGGAAGATTATTTGTGGAATGAGAAAAAAAAAAACTTGACAAACTTGCCAATTGTGGGGCGCATAAAAAGAACTTGAGGGAAAATTTAATTTACAACAAAAACTGGGAGAATTAAGCTGCGTTCTGCGTCGCATAAAGTACCGTTGGTGTATTTATGTGGAATATATCATGGTAGCGCCAGTTCCACCAGATTTTACCCATATTATTGTCTTATTTATGTTGCATCACTGTCTTATTTATCGCCACTCGAAGGCTCGATGTTGCACAAAACTTTTTGCTTTCGCCGTGCAAAACTTTCCTCTTCTGTGGCGACTTTGCCGCTCCTTTGGCGGAACCTTCCGTGCCTTATCTGGGCAGGCGACCACGCCTCCAGCCCTGCCACAAACTCCCACCCCATAGATCCACACCTCTTGGTCCCCGGGAGGTGGTACGTACGTATATGGTGGTGCCACCATGGTGGTGCTCCATTGTCTGCGTGCCCATTGCGGTCGCTCGTTTGCACATTTTTGTCGCCAAGTCCAACCAAGGCGACGAAGACAGCAACAACTTCGACAAGGGCAACATCAACAAGCAAAGAGGTTATTTAAATTAATTTTTGCGGTTGCTATAAATTCATTTTTGTCTTCCAACGTATAAATTTACATGTACACCGCCACTCAATGCACTTGGAAAATAAATTCCTTGAAAATTTGATGTGGAAAAATTCTTATAAGCTGAGTTTAATATTTTTTTCTAACTGTTATTGAAAAGGAAATGCAGCAAGTGTTAAAACAAAGAAATTCCTTGAAATTCCATTATGTAAAAAATCGTATAGTTAAGTTTTCTATTTTATTTGACCTTGTATTAAAAGGAAATGAGAAAAGTCTGAAAAAAAACCCTGCATTTAAAATTTATTTTTAATAATCGTCTAAAATGATGCAGTTAATTTTCAAGGTGCCTAATTCAGTGTAATTAATTATTATTTATTAAATTAAATTTAAAGAAAAGAACACCGAAAGCATTTCAAATGTGTTTGCAAAACTCCATGAATTTGAAATCCATAAACAAAAATTCTAAAAGTATGCAGTAAAATTGAGTAGGTGCCTAATTTATATATTAGCATGGTTTTAAGCACCATTCAAATCAAGTGCATATAAGGAAAACTTCCTTAAAACCTTAAAATATATTTTTTTTTCCTGAGTGCATAATACATGCGAGTATGAGGACGTTTTTGGCAGGCGTCTGGCCATTATTAACTGCTGCTTCTGGCCCCAATTTCGCACTTCCTTTTCGAGCGGGGGTCCTGGCGCCAATCACAATCCTGTATCCCCGTATCCCGGCGGTGGGCGGTTGGGGTCGCGGGACGGAACTTTGCTTTATTTATAGGCCATCAATATTTAACGTTTACTGTTTGCTTTCAATTAATTTAATTTCATAATTAAATTTCTGGACGGGCCGGGGCAAGAGTGCAAAGCAAACCCCATTCAAAGACCCGAAGCGTTTTTGGGTCTTCCCTTAGCTGGGCGGCAAAATAAAATAATGAATGGCGGGCGAGGCGGCGTTAGTTTTAATGCCATTTAATTCGTAATCGATACAAATTTCCAAGGGGTTAATTAACAGTGAAATCGAAATACTAAATACTTTCTGGATAGAGGGGATTAATGTATATGTTCTGAATAAATACTAACATTTATTTCCTATTTTACTTGCAGGTAAGCAGCAATAGTGAAGCTTGACTGTAACCAAAATTGGCAAACCAAGGCGATTAAAAATATAAAAATCCGCCATTATTTGCCGTTGAACCACAACTATGGTAAATACTAATTGAAACATTTTTTAAATATTCCCCAAATATCCCAGTGGAGTCTTGGTCAATATCTATGGTTATTTTTTGTTGATTTGAGGTTTTTAATCAACCTTAAATGAACATTGATTGCATATTTGAGAAAGCATGTTTAAGCTAGAAAAACACCACCCACAAAACCACTTTTATGCCACGCATTTTTATATATTTTATTCATAGGATAATGATTGCTATTATTTATTAGATTTTCCCATTTTCCGGGTAATAAATATACATATTTGCATATTCTGTTTTTTCTTTGTTTTCTGTGATAAGTGCAAATGATACAAAGAAAAATCATCAAATGATTATGGCATCAAATTACAAGCCAAGCAGATCATAAAACAGGTGTACGGAATCAAATATTGACAAGGGTATGATGCGGCATTAAATTAAAAACACCAACGCTGTTTTTTTATCCAAATAGTAACAGTTTAATCGTTGGATTTTTTGCCCGCCTCTCGGGACATCGAACAAAAACTCAAAAACATATAAAAACCAGAGGTTAATAGCATTTAATTACATTGATTTATTTACGGACAGCGATGGCTCCGCCATAAAAGATTAACAAAACGAATTTTTGTAACAGCATCAACAGCATTGAACTGATAATTAATGAGTCTTATGCAAAAATGCTTCAAGGGCAATAACATATCATGTTCACAAAAAAATAAATAAATATATGAATGCAATATGAAAGCCCTTAAAAACATCGAAGGAATGAATGCTGCTCTTTTCTGATGTTTAATCATATAGGTTTTTGTTCAAAAATATTATTAAAATCTATAAAAACTTTTCAAGTACCCGAAGCATAGTCTATTTTCGAGGAGCTGCAGGCAGGCAGAAAGAGTTTTGCCTTTAGACTAGTGGGATTCCCTTGAAATAGGGTGTTTAGACATCTCAGTTTATAATTCTTATTTGTTGTGTGAAATCAACTGTTTTTTTATTTATAAAATATGATTAAAATTCATTAAAATTCACAATAATTAAAAGTTTATAAAACATAGCATACTTTTAAGCTGTTAAACCCCGTAGGACTTAAAGGAGATAACTAAAATTGCTTTTAAAACCCTTAAACTAGTTTCATTGCCTTGAAATTTGGTATTTAGACATCTCAGTTCATAGTCCACTTTCCCTGCTAGAAAATATTTCAAAAACCCCTCAAATAGTCTTAAATTCTGAGGCTTCTCCTAGTGGAATTATTCGCTTTACCTTTTTTTTTTTTTGGGATGTGCCGTCGCACATAGTGCACATTCATTCAATTTAAGAGTTTGAGTTTCTGGTGCTGTTTGGTTTGTTGGTTACTCAGTACCCCGTTCCCGTTCCCGTTCCCCCAGTGCCTCGTCCCGTCTCCATTACCGTGAACATTACCTTGCATTACTGCGCACACATCGTCATGTACTTAGCCGCTCCACATGCGAACGGGAGCATCTCGCCGGCACTAATCCCACCCAGCATCCATATCCGTCCCAGAGTTCTGCTGCGTGCCTTGTATTTTAATTAATATTTTCTGCGTTGCATTATCCATTCCGTTGCGTTTCAGGAAAACAATTTGATGCGAACCTAGACCCGGATGGTAAAAAATCAACAACAAAAAAAGAGCTGCTGCTGAAGTTAAATTTTTTACAACAATGCGCGCTCCTTAATTGCAATTGTTCATTCGAGAAGTGAGCATTTCACGGGGGCTTACATCATCATCATCATCGTCAGGTCGATGTGCCACAAAAAAAACAGAGAAAATGAGAAAAAAAGATCGCTCAATTATGCATTTTCATGTTGCATGGTTTCAGCCATAAAACTGAATTTTATGAAGACCTCAGCAGGAGGGCATTTTGATTAGTTCGCAGAACTGGGCAAGGGCCCCTTTTCAAATGTTTAAACCTTTTCAATTGCCTTTAGTTTTTTCCTGCCATTTTTTTGTTTCCTGATGAATTTTCATTAAAAATTTGTGTGTAGCAATCAATTTTGAAGTGTTTCCAGCAAAGGGATTATAATTGCCATAAATACTTTGAATTATAGGGGCTTTTTAGATGGGTCTTTTTTACTGAACACGAGCTTATCTAGGATTATAATGTTTGTACATTTTATTTGAAGAAATAAACCAATCTTTCGAGCACTATGTCAATGCTGCCAAAGCTGATCAAAAGTATATATAATTTATAGGATCGGAAATGACTCCTTCACTCAGTTCTGTGCTACTGACTGATATTATACTTACTTTTTTGGCTTTCCCAACAATAACTCTGCAGTGAAGACTAAAATTAAGACTTGAGAATTTTTAGTACGCTCTTTGATATATTGTTTTTTAAAATAAATATAGATACAAATGTTATATATTTTACTAGTACCATTGCTCGTACGAAATAAAACCATTCGCTGCGTTTTATGTTTTAGGAGCCATGTTTGACTGTCAGCTTGCCCCCTAGGGACCTAGGGAACGAGGACCTCTTCCCACCTCTCACCGAAGATCCTAAAAAATAGTTCTATTTGAGTTTGGAAACCTAAAAATGCTGATTTATTTGAGGCGAACGTGTGTGCAAGGGTCTCTCATCGCAGCCAGAGAGACAGCTGTAGATGTCGAACGAGACCTTTGACACGGAGACCCGGCCACGACCCCCCAATTTCTGTACTCCAAAAAAGGAAACAAAGGGAAAAAAAAAAAGAAAAAGAGAAACAATGGACAGCAGACCGTAGGAAGCGTGAAATATGAAATGGGTAATGGGTAATGGTCACAGGGTTTCGGGTGTCGCCAGAATCTGAGTGGAAGAGGCTTCGCCTTGCGAGAGCTTGACTACGACTTGGAGTTGAACTGCGCCTGCGGCATCGATTGTCACGTTTGCAACAAATGGCGCATGGAACGCAAAGTGCAAATGTAATTCGAGTATTTTACTTAATTTCATGTTACGTGCACAATCGGCCAAATCGTAAAGGCAGAAGCAGAAGATGGAGCTGGAGCTGGAGCTCGAGCTGTAGCTGAAGCAAAAGCCTTCTGGCCTCAGCTCGAACTTTAAACTCCAATTCCCGTGGCAGGTCTTTTCGGTTTGACACTGTCATGGCCAAGGATTGCAATTGGAAAGTGCCAACCGGAAAATGGCAGCCTGGCAGCAAACCTGGCACTTGCATTTTGCCGGCGGCGACACCTCTCCAATTCGGTGGCACAACGGCAAACGCATTTATTAGCATTTTTATATGACATCAAAATTTATTTGACAATTTTTCGAGTTTCGCTAAAGGCGAGAGTTTTAATTAAGCTTGAGAATAGAAAGGTGTTGAGTTCGTTTTTGCCTTTTTCTCTGTATTTTTTTTCGAGAGTGCTGCTGGGATTAAGCTCGAGGGAGGTGGCGACAAAACTTTTATAATTTTACTTAGCTCACTTTTTGCGGCTGGCTCTGGCGATGGCTATCCTTTGTTGGCTCCCGTCGTCGCCCAGAAAAGTTGCATTCAAAATTGCAATTTTATATTCTCAACGAAGAATGCCAACCCTGCTTCCTCCTCACTTCCGCCCCGCCCCCCTAAAGTTGCGAAACAATTTTCGACAGCCTTGACGGATCATCGAATGGATAAGTCCGCACTTGGAGGGGCTGAGGTGGGGGAAATCTGTCACAATATTCCCCCCCGGGCGGTGAATTTCAAAGTGCAATTAGGAGTTTCAATTGTTTTAAATATTCCACAGAATCGATTAAACGGCAAATCAATTTTACAGGAAAGGAAACTTAAGGGAAAGCCAATGGAAAAATAAGGAAACTAAAAAGGGGGGGAATGGACCTAAAGTGGGATTTGGTTTTAAGATTGAGTTTAATAAGGAACTGATAAAGTTTTCAATTAATTTCAATCAATTAATAATTTGAGAGCCTAATAATTTTTAGGAAAGCTATAGGGCTCTTTGGTAATTATTTAGGGTTTTTACAATATTTGTTAAGTTATTATTATTATCCATTACTATTATTATCCAGGAAAACCTTGTAAAATAATGAATGGTATTTTTCTAAGTTGTTTTACTATCTTTTTTATATGCGTTTTTACTTGTTTTGTTTTAGTTATTCATCATCACAAACCCCCTTCAAGATTTTACTTATTTTGTTTTTCAAAAACCTTTTAAAAATATAAATAAATTCTGAATATTGTAATATCAAAAAAACCCCTAAAAAATAATAAGAAGTAATTTCCTGAGTAGTGTTACTTTCGATCTAAATATTATATACGCTTCTACTTTTTTGTTTAAGCTACTCTCTATATTGGAAAGCCTTAAAAAATAATAATACATTGTGAGCTTTTAATTGTCAATAAAAAATAATGTACATTAATTTCCTAAGCTCTCTTGTCATTAGCTAGTATTTGAAATAATTTTGTTTCGCTATTTTATATGCCAGCAAGACTTAAATAGTCATATAAATTAGCTTCCTAGATTGTCCTACTCTCTATAGAGTTCTTTGGTAACTATTTAATATTTGTGCCAATGACCTGTAGATTTATCCTTTGGCCACGATTAATGTTAATCAATTATTCTACTCATTATGCCAGCAATCCTGCTGCATCGGCAGTGATTTATTCATTTGCAAACTGGCAGCAGCGTCGACAGGCGCATTGTCATCGCTACCGATTCCGCATATATGGTAAATATATCATAATTTCAGTGAATAGAGCGGACATAACAAAGGATTAAATCTGTTATTTCCATGTAAAATTGATTGGTGTTTCCAAGCCACATTTGCATCATCGTTTTAGTTACCAAATAGATGAGCCTATAAACTTCTTAATAAATTAAATGATTAGTTGGGCGGGGCTTCCTCCAACAACTTACTACAGATTAGCCCAAAAAACCATGTACATATATTAATTGATCAGCTAGTTTGCCCTCGTTATTTATGTAAAAACATATGTCACACAAAAAGTGCATTGAAATGTAAACAGGTGCTCAATTATTTGTGACACCCGAGCGGCATTAACCCTTTTGTGTGCTCAATTCGAACAGGGTTTTTGTGAGAGACCCCTTCGGTTGCAATATGTAACATATTTGCCTTCTGCCTTTACTATTACAATATTTTGTGACACACATGTCCATTACTGTTTTTATTTATGTTATTCGTTTTTATGTTACACTCAACTTGTTAGGGAAGAGGAATTAAATTCCTTGACAGTGTAGGCATTATTCTCGGATTAAGGCATATATATTATATATGTATATATTTTACAAAGGGAAAGTGCTGCTGCTGCTGCTGCTGAGTAGGGCGGGGCAGGGGGAAAGTCAAACAGGGCTCTTGTTTTGTTTACAAATAAAAAACCAAGAGAGGAACATTTCATTTGCCACGCTTGCGACTGGGGAATTTTTGAAATTAAGCCAGCCAGCGACAAGGCCCCTCGTCTCTAATTGTTTTTTAAACACATCTCGCGTCGTCGTCGTACCCGCCCCCGCCCTCCGCCGCCGCTCTATCCAAAGCAATAAACAGGGCTCCGAGGTGGCCACGGCGGCTTTGCTATCAAACAAGGAACTTGGAATGCCAGCGACGAGCGCAACTTCAAGCTGCCAGCGAAAATCACTGAAAGCACTGAGCCTGAGCCCCCCTCCGGCTCGAAAATGGGGCGTTTGAGAATGAGCGCACAAGTGTCATCATATAGACGGATATACACACATATGCATATGCATACTTGAGCTTGAGATTTACCTTTAAGTGAGCAGCTTTTAACACTTTTACTTTTAGCAGCAAGCAGCAGCAGCAGCATCAGCAGCAGGAGCGACGGTGACGGCAACGGCAACTCATTTAATTTGACGTCCTCACCTCCCCATGCCCCATTAAGCCGCCCTCACTATGCCACCTCCAGCCTCAGCAGCCCTCAGCCACCCACTAGCCTAATTGTCCTCTATCTCAAGGCGACTAATACCGGGTTTATGCGCCGCCAAGTTTATGAAAATCGTTATGGGTTAGGTCATAAAATCAAGGTATATTTATATATATATATTTTATATTATTATCGAAACATATTTTTAATGTCTTTCTTTTTTCCTGATTATATTGGTCAGACTTTTAAAAAGAATATCAATTTACTGGTTTTATCTCGCAATGAGTTTCGCGTTAAGAATCGAAAATAAACGTTAAAATGTTGATGATATTATCAAAGAATATTTCTTATTTATTTTCTTCGTTTTCTGATTATTCTGATTGATCCGACATATAAAGTCGCAATGCTATAATATAAATTAATATATATATCACTTTATATATCGATATATGCATTTTTATATTTTCCAAATTCCCCAGTTTATTGCCTGGCTGGGAATTAAAAATCTGTAATCTGTAATCTATAATTTATAATCTGTAACTTATAGAAACTCATCCCGATTTTCATGAAACCAGGCCGAAGTTCATGCTTTTGGCGGCATAAACCCGTGTCATAAAGCAAGTACAAACCCAAGGCCCACTTTGCCAGCCACCCAACTTCCTCGCCAGCCCCTCCCCACCGCCTGCCTTGCTGTTTGCTGTCTCAGCGCAAAATGTTGCTGCTCTAATTAGAATGAAACGATTTTCATTTCATTTTGCATTTTCATGTTGTCGACGTCGTCGTAGTCGTTCGTAGTCGTTCTCATTCCCGTTCTCGTTCTGAGAGCCCAAAATGAATAATTTACGCCCCGCGTTTCGCTGAGGCAGGCAAAACTCATAGAAATTATGCGAGCCTGATGGTGGTCGCAAAGAGGATGATTCTCATTTCCACTTTAATTTCGGTGCGATCGCAACTATCTGTATTTGCGAGTGCCTGGCAGTAGGAGGAGGCGCCTGAGGAGGAAGGTATTTGGCAAAGGATGTGGTGTCTTGATTTAATTTCAACGCAATCAGCACGGCGGCAACATATTGCAGCGGCAACAGCAACAGTCACAGCAACAACGACACAAAAACACATTATGCGCATTTAATTTGAAGTGGCAGGATGAATGGGAACTCAAGGAGGCAACCCACTGAGCATATGACCTGCATTATCTGTTCATCACTGACTATGACTATGGGCAATTGGGGCAACAGGAGCAACAGATACAGATACAGAAACAAACGAGAGCTGCAGCAGGAGATAGATACAAACAGAGATACAAACACAGAGACAGTTACATCTACTGCTAGGGTTTGAGGCAGCTGTCAATGTCTCCATATTGTTGTGTACTGCCCTCGATTCCAGAGACGCATCTTGGCTACCAGCTCCTCCGTCAGTCGTTGACATATAGAATTGCTCCCGGCCAGCTCGCAGTAGCTGCTCCTTCTGCTCCTGCTCCTGCTCCTGATGATGATGAGGCTGTTGTTACTCTTGTTTGGAAATCGACAGCTTCACTCATGTCCAAGTGTCATGTATGTAAGCCCAGCAGCAAGATGTTGTTTAATTAGAATGTGTCATGGGATGTTGCAAAAAGCGAGCAGTGTCTGCCTAAAAATTACTAAATACTACACAAAGAGAATTGTGAGTTAGTTTTAGAATGAATTTAGTTGAAAATTATAGAAAACTATATATAAACTGCTATAGAAAACATAAAACATATTCTCTTCTCAGTTAATAATAAATTAATAGCCGAAATCAAGTGTTAAGAGTGTTTGAAATGCCATATTTCATCCGAAATCCTGAAAGCCATAGGCATTCTCTTACATTTCCCCTCGATTCATATCAGATTAACACGCTCTCAGTGCGCTTCGTCAACCAAGTGGATGGCCAAAGGACATTGAAGATGCTGCCCTCTCCTCCCCCTTTTTATTTAATCTGCAAGGCTTTGGCCGTGGGCCATCGTCACAGAGCCCTGGTGAAAGGCGGCAGATCAGCGGTGAGCTCTGGAAGACACATGTCCTGGGGCAAGGGCTCCCGGTGTTGCTCCGGCTACTGTTATTACGGCTGCGGTCGTTGCCGCCGGTCACTCACAGCTCACAACCGCCCCAACTGACCATCCACTTGACCTCCCCGCTTAAAGCATTTAAAATTCAGCTGCATCTGCAGCTGCAACTGTATCTGCAACTGCCTCTGCAACCATAACCAGGGGAGACCCTGTCGATTGTTGATTTAGCTCGCGGCAGTGTTTGCTTTATGCAGCAGCAAACGCAAGAGCAGGGAAGAGCAGGGAAAAGCTGGGAAAAGCAAAAACAGAAGCAACGTCAAATAAATTGAGCGATAAATTATTAGCAACGAGTTGTTGCTGGCTGCAAGAGCTCGGGTCCAGGCCCTCATGGAGTTCAATTGAATGCAATTAGTTGCAATAAACGGATTTCTCTGTGTTCCCGGCATTATTTATTAACGACTCTGTCTTGTTTACGCATTCAAGTGTTATGGCAGCCGGTGCTTAATCGTAAGGAAATTGATTTTGATTTTTAATTTTTGATTATTGATATTTGAAATTGATGTTGTTGATGCTGAAGCAGGTCTTTGTTGTGTTAGAAGGAAATCAACAATTGCATTTGCAATCGGCAGCAGAAAAGAGCGCCATCGCGTAGCTGCTCCTGCATTTCATTTTTCAGGTCACAGCTCTGAATGTTCATTAATTTTATCTTGGGGGGGGGAGGGCTTTGGGGGACTGTGAAGCTAGGAGTCAAGTCGTCGCCCAAAATCGATAAAATTACACAAAAGAAATGAAATCGTTTCAATTGTCAAACTCCATCACAGGGCAAACTTCGAAGCTGCATTGCCTGGGGCTCTGCTGTTTTGCTGTTTTTCTGTTTTTTTTTTTTTGTATTATTCTTCAGACAACATAGAAATTGCATTTTCCAAGCCCCAGCTGCCTCTGTTTGGAATTTCCCAAGCTACACACATTTTCTACTTATTTAGTAATCTTTGGTTATCTGGGGGAGCAGGCGCTGCTTGTCTGCCTTATAACTACTTATGGGGCCAAGTTAATAAACATAAATTAATGTCTTGACCATTAATTTGAAGATTGTGCTTGTTGTTGGCACGTGCTTCTCTCTCAGCCATTTGTCTTCCTAAAGGAAGTAACACTTGATCATTATTATTAGGTAGTAATTATGAAATGATTAGAGAAGGGTATTGACTGGAATACAAAGCAAAGCTTTAGCTTTTTTGATTGAATATGTTCCAATAAACCCTTTTAAACCCCATCAACCCATAGTTTAAGGGTTGAGCCTTACCCAGTTACAACTTGAACAGCAAATCAACAAACTCTCTTCTTCTAAGATGAAATAATACTTGATCATTATTAAGAGCAATTATGAAATGATTAGGGAAGGGCATAGATTGAAATATCCAGGAAACTATTAACTTTTTCGATTAAATACATTCCAATATGGTAAATATAAACCCCATAAAACCCCCTAAAACCACATAAAACCCCATGAAACCCCCATAAACCCCCTAAACCCTCATAAACCTATAGTTTAAGGGGTGAGGCTTGCCCAGATACAACTTGAACAGCAAATCAACAATCTCTCTTATGACTTGCTGGCTGGGGCACGATATTATTTAGCTCGGCAGTTAGCGAAAATGTCAGCAAGTCAGAAAACAATAAATACGGTCGACTCGGGTCGGGGGGGAAATATGAGAAATCTACCTACACCCACCCATCCCATCATGGGTCCGGGAGCTCTTTCTATTCATTCCCTATTCGACGACCCTGTTTCGGAGTCCCCAACAACCGACTGCCTTTTGTGTTAATAAACAAATAATCTACTTAAGTCCAATAATAAGAGGAGAAAGCAAACGGAACCAACGACAAATTCATAAAAAAAAGGCAACTGTGTGCTGGAGAGAACATAAATATATTATTTCCACTCAATTTATTCGCACGGACCAAGAGTCGATGACGACGGCGGCGGCGGCGGCATAAATATGCTGCCAGGAGGAGACGACGCCGGGATACCGCTGGGGGTTATCAGGGGAAGCCTTTGGCAACAATCACCTTCCCATTGTGCTCTGATTGATCGGATCGCTTTGGGTCCCACTTGGCCGTCGAGTTGCGTTAATGCCGCTTTAATTGACGCTCATTAGGTAACAGCAGCGGCAACACCAGCTCGGTCCGCCTCTAATCAACGCCGCTGACGGTTGCTTACACGGTGAAAAAAATGCAGAAAAACAGAAAACAGAAAAGAAAAACATTAGGCGCCGAGTCCCTCCGTCCTGCCATTTACATTAGGGGATCCGCACGCAACGCCAAAATGTAGGCAATGCTTTTTTGCTGACAAAATCATGACCTACTTTTAGACAGGGATGTTAAGGGGAGCAGCAATTCTGGCACTTACAGTTATCTGATTGAGCTGTGCTTTGATATTACGAAAATCTTACAGTGTATTCTTTTTTCCTGATTTTTAAATTAATATTAAGGTATTTTTTAAACTTAATATTAAGCTATATTTTTTTGTGTGTGTAAAGTCCCTCTTCGATGGCCACGCAACACGCTTTATGTCCGCGGCAACTCAGTCATGTAGCTCAGTATTGTGGCACCACCCGCTGTCCAACTGTGGTTCTAATTAGGCTTGCCCCAAATAGTAATCCTCGGCGTTATCGATTCCACCGAATTTTCCAGGCTCCAAATGGGCAGCGTTCAGATTTTACATCTGTTGTAATCATCGTTAGCATAAGGCAGCAGGTGAAGATGTTTAATAAATAGTATAGATATCACTATTAGCATAATCCTATCAGTAAGTGTAGCAATATATCGAATATATCGGTGAATTATCGAAAAACTTGAATAAGTTGTATAATTTTATTTTTCAAACAACAAAATAATTACAAATAGAAAGTTAAATATCGCAATAAAACGATCTAGCGATAGGTAAAAATATCCTCAAGTCTGTCCATCGATATATACAGATATTTTTAGGAAGACACCACTATTATCGATATTTTCCAGCATTCACGTAATCGTGGGCTTTAAATTTTGGTGGCGAAACAGCTTGATACGTTCGTATTTGTGCGACATGTTAAAATTAATCAACTTTCCAGCAATCGCATTTTGTACACGAAAAAATAATCGCTTTCGTTCGTATCTTTTATTTTTTCGGATCTTTTTTTTTTAATATAGGTAAAGGCAGTAAATTTAAAATTGGGTTGCATCACGTTACACATTTCGAATGTCGTACACTTTTCGCTCTTTTTCGCCGAACATTACCTTGTGATTTATGCCGTCGATTTTAACCGTCACTGGCTTCCTACTTATCGAAAATGCATGCGTGATAAGCGGCTTTGTCTTTTATCAGCCGATTTCAATATTATCAGTGGGGTGGCGCGAGGGGAGCGGGTCGGGGAGGATGGCAAATGGCGCACAGCCCACGCACCGAATTTATTTTTAGACTTTGCGGTACTTAGATAAGGCGGGGTGGCTGGGGGGTGGGAGGGCACATGCGGGGCATTTTATGGACTCTGATTTATTATGGCATTGCACTGACGCTCAAAATGGTTTTATTTTTCCCCGACACAGCCACTGTGCCACACTACTACAGTTCCGATTTATCAGTTATCAAAAATATGGCGAGGGCAGGCAATAGCGTTAATTTCGAATATAATACTATAGCATGTACTATACAAGTTCTGGGATTGAAAACATAGGTTGAAAAAGAGGTAAAACCTTATATAAATATTCAAAATATTTCGACTTTGAGCATATATTTTAGAGCAAAAATTATACAATTATATTTGTAATAATAACACTAACTAAGAGTCAGTTCTCTAAATCATTAAAAAGCTTTTCAAAGATCAAATATACAATAACATGTATGAATTATGTGATTGAAAATATTAATTAATACAAGCTAAAGCATTATAAAAAGGATTAAAAATTGATTTTAAATCAAATGTGAATTTATACTAATAAGATTGAACTATTCTCTTGAATATTCCCTTCTCAAAATTATTTAAAAGCTAGTCAAAGTCCAAATATGGTAAAATATATATAAGTTCTATGACTGAAAAGGGGATTTAGGGCGGTCCAAAAAAATGATCTAAATATATTTAATATATTTCGACTTTGAAATATATATTAAAGCAAAAATTTCATATTTTATATATATAAATAATATTAAAATATTCCCATCAATATATCCCCGTCTCTAAATAATTAAGAACCTGGTCAAAGAGTGGTCAATAAATTAGTTGACATGATTAGTACTACATGGTTAGTGCTATTTAGACCGAATCACGATGCGGTTTGTGTTAATTCGCACCAATGAACAGGCTTTGGTTATTGTTTTATTGGTATTTAAATAAGCATAAATTATGGCCAGAGTTTCTAAACAGTTTTCAACACAGTTTAGCTTGTTAAAACTACTCTTATTTAGGCTGGTTTTTTTTTTTTTTTTGCCTTTGTTGCCAACATAAGGGGACCCTTTTTAGCCCGGGAAGCATGTACACGAACGATGCTTTTAAAAACTTTTCGAGAAGACCCAGTGCAGTGTGTGTGTGTTCCTGTGCCAGTGTGTTTGCTGCGTGTTCATCTTGTTGCTCTTGTCATTTGCTTATTGTCAGTCAGCTCCCCTGACAGCGGGGATGTCCCCGCGTTACCCACTTGGCCATGTGAGCAATAATGTACAGTTAGGAGCGTTTTGTCAGTCAACGAAGGAGAGCACAGCATCAGCATCAGCATAAGGAACACTCTCTGTGGGGCTGAATGGGACGGTTTTTGGACCACCTCCAGTAGGAGAGGAGGAGCACGGAGGGGGGATACACGGGGAGCTCTGCCAAGTGCGCTTGACATCTCCAGCCGAGAGAGAGGGCCAAAAGATGAAAGCAAAACAACGAAACGAGCGCACAAAAACTGCACAGACACATAGTGCTGAGGGATCCAAGACATCAGCACAAATAGCTAACATATATGGGAACCGAAACTGAAACCGAAACGGAAACAGAAACAGAGAACCCGAAACTGAAACTGAAGCAGAAACAGAAACGGCAACGGCAACGGAACATAAACATAAACAGCAGCAGGAACAGCAACAGGACAGCGTGGAAAATACTGGGGGAAAAAACAACTGACAAATGTCAACAAAGTTGATTTATTTGCGTTTACATTTATTTATGATATGCAACATTTTTCAAAATGCAATTTCTGTGTTGCCCACGACAACGGCAGCTTGCCGAGGATGAGTAGGTGTCCTCCGTCTCCCACTCATACCAGTCATATTTTCCCCCAACTCGTTGTGCCACCACCCATCACCCATCCACTTGTCTGCCTTGCCAAGTGTTGGTACAACTCTTTCCCTGGCATTTCTCGTCGTCGTCGTCGTCGTCGTCGTCGCTCCTTGACCCGAGTCCCACATCCACGTCGTAACATATAACATCCAAGAACATTAGCAGACAAGCACCGAGGCACGAGGAGGAGCACCCAGGCAGCCAGGCATTCCGGCATCCCAGCATCCCATCAGGGATGGGCGCCTGCCAGCAAACCAAGCAAGCGAGCATCCTCCCATCACGAAAACAAAACAGCTTGCTATGTGCTGTGTGCTGTGTTCTGTGTGCTGTGAGTGAAGCCATGTGAGCCAGCCACGTTTTTCGTTAAATTTAAAGCAGTCCGTCCACTGGGTATCCGCACCCGGGACTAGAGAATACTCAAATACCCAGAGCAGCTGCTCCATTAAGCACTATCTCCTGGCTGGGCAAAAAATAATTTGGACAGGCAACGGACTTAATCGAGCAAATAATAAAAATATCAAGCACAAGTGGCCACTGAAAGAGTATTTTCGGCAAGAAAGGAATCCAATTATGGCGAAATACAACCCCTAGGTAATCATCAATGGTTCCAGCTGGAAAAATGAAATTTGTCAGCGAAATGTATTAAGCTTACATCTTATTAAATTCCCCAGATCTTGTCTTTTTTTTTTGCTTCAATCTGGGATTAAGGTGTCACTGGTTTGGATAATTTTCCCCCACCCACACACAACACAACAACAAAAATATGGATAATGTGGGGGAATAATGTTGTTTGTCCTGCCAGCGGAGTTATATCAGCATCCTGGCTGAAGTTTGGCATAAGCTACGCGTGCAGCAGCAACTGCACCCCCACCATCAGTCCCAGTTCCAGTTGCAGTTTTAGTTTCAGTCCTGGCCTCAACCGGGTTATATACATATATATTTATATATGTATATAAACAAGTTTATCCTCCATATCATTCCATATCCATTGACATAGAAACGTGTGTACTGTGTGTTTTCTGTGTGTTCAGTGTGTCTGTGCGCGCTTGTTTATGAAACATTTTGGCAAAATGCCACTATAATTATATATTGGGCTATATGTACACATATATGTATATGGAGTCTGAGTCCTGAGTCTGTCTGGCTGTGTGTTTCATGTTACAAGTGCTGCTGCTGCCTGACAACAACAGAGTCAGTGGCAACCACAGCAACAACGATTGCAATAGCACCTACAACAACAATTACAACAACAATTACAACAACAATTCCAATAACATTTATAAAAACACCAACAACGGTAACAACAACACCCACAACAACACATACAAAAACAATTACAACAACACCCACAACAGCAATTACAACAACAATTACAACAACGACAATTTCAACAAACACGAACATCAAACAAACACAGAGAAAACAACACAATAGCGCCTGCCATCACATTGTTCTTGTTGCTGCTTAGCGCTTTGCATGGCAAGGCAAATAAATCAAATTGCTTTTTAAATGGAATGGCAAAAACGGGATAAAGCCAAACGAAAACTGAACGAAGCGAAAAGCGCTTTTCCCCATCCCTCACCCCGCTACAATCCCTTTTCCACTTTTCCACTCGTTCCACCGTTAACAGCAACAACTTGCAGCAATCAAAAATCACTGCCAGAGAGTGTCCACTAGATGAGCTTAAGGGCAACAATAAAAATTAGTAACGAAATAGCGGAATTTCAGCAATTTGGAATTAAGTAATTCCATGGACATATTATTTTTATTACATTTTACATACCAAATATCAAAAGTTTTCGGATGCAAAGGATATTAATTGTTGACTTTAGTCGAGGGATACCACCGTAATTGATATTAAAAATATTCCATCTGTTTTGTACAAAAGAAAAGTTTTAAATAAGCTGTAACATGAAAATGTAATATATAAAATATAAAGAGTAAGAGAGAGCATTGTTTTAGAGGGAACCAAGCTGGCTGAACAGGAATTTGTGCTGAAAAATATTGCAATACAGCAGGTTTATAAAAAATAATGCATTGAAAGTTAGCTGTGTCTTGTAAATTTAATTTATAAAACATTAACAATTAAATATTATTTATGGGAAAAATTTTACGAATTCTAATTAATATTTAATGGAATTATTTGTTTAAGAATACCAAAAATAACAACTAATTTAACTGCTTAATTTTTTAGGTAAATGTACAAGTTTAATGACAAAGTTTCCCCTCGTATTCCTAACCCACTTTAGATATTGCATTACGAGTATGGTCCTCTCTTCCCCCCATCTCCTCTTGTCTCTGGGTTATCCTGTGCTTTTTGGAAACCATTTGTTGGCAGCCGTGATTCGAAATTGGAACATTTGGAGCTCTCAATCCGTTGCATCCTCCTGGCACGAGCCTTTATCCAAAGTTAATGACCTATTCCCTTGGGGCTGGCCGCCTCTCTTCTGCGGCGGCATCTGCCATGCAGTTTAGGCATCAGCCATGCGAGACGCTTTCACTTCCACTTCCACTGCCACTTCCCTATCCACATCCCACATCCAGAGCTACACCCACCTTCACTGGCATTTCCATGGCCAACTGCAGTGACAAGTGGCAAGTGCCAGTGCCAGGATTCGAATTGTGGGTTTGCAGCTGCTTCCTGTCCTCGCAGACACATTCCTTGAGCACATTCCTTGGGGCACAATCGTAGAGAATATGAACACTGATACAGCAGGAACGATGTAAATTGGAATAGGAAGTTGATAGGTTAAAAAGTGTCCAAAGAGGCAGAGCTGAGAGTCATTATTTGTTGAATTTAATTAAAAACTAAATGAAAAGCTAAATATAACCTTAATTAAGACTTGCTAAATGCCTAATTTTATTTATATTTTCAACTTATTAGATAAATAACTATGTATAAACCTCCCTGACTGATTATCTCGCGTAAAAACGATGAGTACTTGCCTATTCCCTCACACATTTCCTCATCAGCAACAAAATGTCGATGCTATCGTTCAGAAAAGTTCAGCCCCAGGAGACAGACTGTAGGAGATATATACTTGGGATAAGTATCTCTTTATTTACACACAAATTGCCTGCATATGTACGCCATCAACAATTTCCATGTCCTATATTTATGCTAATTCGGGGTGTCTGGAGCAACAAGTCCTGTAGTCCTTGTTCTTGTTCTTGTCCTTGTAGTTTACTTCCCGCTCCTCCCCTTCTTTCTACCCAAAAATTGAATTATATTTGGTGATAATTTTGGCCTACAGCAAAGTTACTTATTACCTGTCCTATCACCTTGATTTTATGCAATTAACCCAGCCGCATGATATTCCACATAAAACCCAAATTTAGCCAAATTTACAAAAAGTAGAAGAACAGCAGGCTTGGGCCTAAGGAGTCACAAAACCCTTTGAGTTATTATTGCTGCCCATCAAGCATTGTTATCCTTCCTTCCTTCTACGAGCTAGAAGGATGTGCCTTTGCAACCCCTTCCTCCCCCCATTTGGGAGGCCAGAAACCGCACACAAACCCACCCCCTGCCCAGAGAGGAAGGCATATTCCGCCTGCCAAGACGAGAAGTTTAATTGCCCACAAAAACGCAGCAACTATAAAAATTATACTGCCGTAGACGTAAGCGGGGCCAAAAGTGTGGGTACGATGCGATTTACACTAATTTACTTTCGTTTATTAATTGGAACGTTATGTGGCTACCCCCAGAGTCGGCTCCCACACCGTTTGCTCCATCTCCCAGGGACTTGGGAGCTCACTTGGTAGCCTTGCACGCAATTCAAATGGG
This sequence comes from Drosophila tsacasi, assembly GCA_018904565.1. NCBI lineage: Eukaryota > Metazoa > Arthropoda > Insecta > Diptera > Drosophilidae > Drosophila > Drosophila tsacasi. The sequence continues at coordinate 4,901 of JAEIHY010017506.1, read as the reverse complement.
CGACTTCGACTCCTACTCCGACTCCAACTCCTTACTCACTTGATTAAATCGCAAAATAAAAAAGGAGCAACAAAAAATATAGAAAAATCTGGTGAGAAAAAATCCATAGCTGGCCTTGCCCACGACGGGCGCCACAAAACGTTACATAAACCATGGCGGAGCTTCATTAAGGCCCCAAGTGAAAGATTGTAATCTATCCAGAATGTGTGTGTATACACACATAAGCACACACACTCCCCCCTCGGAGAGGAAGTTAAAAGAACTGGGTCTAAGTTTTCGACCCACGGCAGGAACTAAAGGCAAACTTATCCAGTTCACACGGACCTTACCTTACCTTGCCTTACCTTGCCAACTCCAAGTGACTACTTGTGTTAGTGCCAAAAAGAGATTAGCTAAACACGTAGTCCTATATCTGGCTAAACCATAATGGGGGAAATCTTAAACCGTGCTAAACGTGTCTATAACTGAGAGGAACACTGCTATAAACTATATATAAGCAGCAGAAAGATTTACTTCAGTGCTTTTTCTAGAACTTCTTTATATTTATATTCTTGAATATGGAACTTAAATATATTATTTCTCATGTATGTAAATTGAAATCGATGCAGATCAAGAATTTATAGGGTCGGAAATGACTCCTTCACTGAGTTCTGTGCTTCTGACTGATATTATAATACTCCGAAAGAAGTATTAAAATTTAATTATTTATCCATCATTTTATTAGATAATTTGTAGAAAATTAAAGCTTAGAAATATAATAACTAAACTAAAAAATACATTAAAATTATATTTATATATATTTATCTATTGCATATTTATAAATAATAGTTTACACATTATTTCCTAAAGATTTCCATTCATAATTTTTCTTATCCCCACTCCTCGAGAGAAGAAAAACTGAAAAACTATAATGGGTTTTCGTGTTAATTAACGCTTCCATTTCATTTTTCCCTACAGTAGTATATGCTCTATTGGTCCCCCAAGTGTAGTTACCCCCCAAAAAAGGGTATTCCTAGTTTCTGCTTTCTTGTTAAATAACTAATTGTAAGTTAGTTTTCCTGTTTATCATGATACAACGAGAACGAGCGAAGGAACACAAGAAATATCTCTGGTTGAGAACATACTTAAACCCGCTCCCCTGTCTATCCCTGTCTCTCTAGCTCGGAAATCAGAACATTTATGTTGTTGCTAAGTGCTCCGAAAGAATTAATTTCCTTGTTTGCAGATTTAAGTCCGCGCCAACTTTCCGAAAGTTTTTTGCGCAACTGGAAATTGGAACAGGCCGCTGCTCTCTGGGGGGGCGGAACGAGCGCCTCCCCTCTGCGTATAATATTTTGTGAGCTTCCTTTGTAAGGAGCTCGCAGAGCACAGCCCAACCCCAAAGTCGTTTGGTTTTCACCTCGAAATCTATTTATAAATAACAGCAGAACCACACACACAGCGCCAGTCTCTGGTGTAATAACCATTTAGCAGGAATTCTAGCCGCTGAAAAGTGGTGCCTCGGCATGCCAAAAACCTATACGAAAAACCAACACAGAAATTCCCATTAAATTTTGTACATTTTACACAATTTTCTGCGTATTTTAACGGATGGGAAAAATGTTTAAAAAGTTAATTACACACGTTTTTAAATCAATTTTGATTAAATTTAGTTAAAGGGATAATGACAACTCATCAAGTAGGGGTTTTACATGGAAATGGTGGAGAAATAATGTTTTAAACAGTGAAATATCGATTAATTTTTAGGTATTTTAGTGTGAGAGTAAAAAGAGTTAATAAGTTACTTAAATCAAGAGTCAACTATATGCCAAGATCACCTAGAATTACAGCAAGGTTCTGTACAAAGTCATTACTTTCTTTTCAAATCTCTACAAAATCTCTACATTAGTGCCCCAAAATGCATACTTGAAAATTTCTGTACGCCTTCCTGCAAATATTTTTGGCTACTCTTATGCTGTTTATCGATATTTTTCAGCTATGGATTGGCCATTTTTTGCTACGATCACCTCTGGTTGCAAAACAACAGCTTTTGCAGCTAAATATGGCTAAAAGAAAAGGCTAAAAGTATATTAAGAACTTATAACAACCAAATTTTTATAAATTTTTCAATTTCCACATAGATATACCATATATTAAAGTTGGAAATGCGTTAAATTGTTCTAGTCTTTGCGGCTTGAATTGAAATCCTTTCTGCAGGACAGCTAAGCCTGGGATTTAACCGTTTAAGTCGTTTGCTTACAGTATAAAAAGGGATAAAAATACAAAAATGAAGCTATTGGGAATTTGTTCTTCTTCTCCCACACCCCTTCACCTCCGACTCCTTCACACCTCTCTGGCCAACACACTTCCGTCAGTCAGTTGGTCTCGGAGTCTGCATCGCTAGATTTTTAATGCCTCGATTGCAATAACAGCGACAGAGTCAGTGTCAGAGTCAGGGGAAGAGTCAGGGGAGGAGTCAGAGAAAGTTCAGAGGAAGATTCCGAGTCACAGGAAGAGCCAGAGTCAGAGAAAGAGTCACAGCCAGATCCCGAGTCTCAGTCTCAGTCTAAAGGATATGGCAAACAGTTACATTTTATGGGCGAAATTTTTATTATTTTAAATTTTTGTCATGCTCTCGTCGTGGCGTTGTCCAATGGCAAAAGTTGCCATAAAATTTACTGCGAATACTCTCCTCTCTGGCCCTTTGGTCGTTGCCGTTGTAGTTTTCTTCATTCCTTCCTTGTTTGGCCAACTCTTTGTTTTGGCTGAAAGTTTACCCTAAAAGTAGTACAAGTGTCGGAGTCACTGGCAAGATGTCCCCAGGAATAAGCCAAGCCAAGGCGTGACTCCCTCTAATATGCCCGGGAACGAGCAGGGACACGCAGCAAGGACCTGTGTTGAATCCGTAAGATGTGGCTGAAAAAGAAATGTGTGCAGATTTGTGCGTTATGGGTAAAAAAAATAAAGATGAAATCGAACATAATCTTGACTATGACATAATCGATATTGCAGTTTAACAAACTAAAAATAAGCGTAGAAAGGAGTTAAGAGCGAAATAGAGAACCAACACTCGACTCTCGTTCTTTGAATTAAATCAAAATCATTGTGGTAAAAGCTCAAGGAGCTACCCTTCCCACATCCATTTGTAGGCTGTGCCCAACCTCAACGACGACCACTTCATTAAGCACCAAACCGAGCCCCATCGAGCACCTTAATCCACTACAAAACCGAAGGCATCAAAACCCAGCAGCAGCAGCCGGCAAGGCAGAGCCGCCCCTCAATGAGTGCGGACTTAAATAGCATCATAATTAACAGCACTTAATATCAATAAATAATTTGCAATGCGTGGCAGACAGGTGAGGTACGAGAGGTGGCAGGTAAGCAGAGCAGAGCAGACCCGCCCCCTTGTGAAAAGTTCACCTCACAGCTGTTTCTGCCGCTCAATAAAGCAGACACGCCCCCGGGATAAGCCTTACCTGGAGCACACAGGCAGGGGGAGAGGAACACAGGTATAGGAGCAGGAGGAGCAGAAGGAGGAGCAACAATTATAATAACAACCTCAACCGGGGGCCATTCGAAATTTGCCAGCAACAACAAGGCCGGCGGCTAGGAATTTCGACACCAGACGCCGTCGATTTGGGGACCCACCACAAGGAGCAGGAAGAAGGAGTCCAGGAATGGAGAATGGAGCAAGGAGAATGAAGATGGGTGCGATGGGAGGCCGGGCGACCGAGAGGCCATCAAGTGTTTTAATTAGCCCACCCAGGAGCACGATGACACGATGGGACCAGGATCAAAACCAGGCAGGAGAAGGCAGTGAAGGGAACTGGCCGCAGGAAGGACCCAAGGACCCAAGGACCCAGGCAGCCAGACCAACCGACCGACACCGCCTGTCGGTAATTTATGTTTTATTTATGCACAGACATTGCGGCCGCCGCCACAGCCAGAGTCAAGTGGGTGAAGGAGGTCCTTTGGCAGCAGGGTTACGCGTTAATATGCAACACTGTCTAACTGATTGCACTGACGACCGATGCCCTGCCTCCTTATCCCCCCCACTTCCCATTCCCTTACCAGCTCCAGTTCCATGCCCCATCTCTGTCGGATTTCCCAGTCGGATTCAGAAGGTGTTTTGATCTGTTCCTGATCCTGTTTATTATTTATTATCACAGGACAGGCCAAGGTGTCTTGTGTGGAATAATTGCTTTGCCAGGGTATTGCCAGCTTCGGTGTGGTATTTATGCCAGAATTTATGTGAATTTCATTTATTCTCTGGCTAGAAAATTAACTAGAGTTAAGTACAGAAGGTAATTAGACTCAATAATGAGCTTTAGAGGTTATTTAAGGTATAGAAAATAAAGATATATTTTTAGAAAAAAGGTATTCAGAGAGAGATAGCCTTAATATTATAAAGTACTACCATTTCTTGGCCTCAGAACTGAGAATGCAATGAGAATTTGGCCAGGGAAATAATTGCTTTGACAGGGTATTGCCATCTTATTCAAAATCAAATTATTCTCTGGCTCGATTTAAGACTAGAAAATTAACTAGAGATAAGTACAGCAGGGAATTAGACTCAATAATGAGCTTTAAGGCTACGCCTAGTAAACGGTATACAGAGATAACCCTTAAATTATAAAGTACTACGATTTCTTGGCCTCAGAACTGAGATTTCTGGCTCACTGCAATGAGAATTTGGCCAGGGAAATAATTGCTTTGCCAGGGTATTACCAGCTTATTCAAAATCAATTTATTCTCTGGCTCGATTTAAGACTAGAAAATTAAAATTAAGAGTTAAGTACAGATGGGAATTCGACTCAATAATGAGCTTTTAAGCTACGCCTAGTAAAAGGTATACATAGATGACCCTTAAATTATAAAGTACTACGATTTCTTGGCCTCAGAACTGAGATTTCTGGCTCACT
>JAEIHY010017502.1:0-82782 GCA_018904565.1 Drosophila tsacasi | reverse complement strand
GACGAAAAAAATATATTTTATTCAAAAAGTCACGGACTTATCAAACGACCCTCGTAATCTAACAAAATTGATAAGGTGTGAAATTCTTGATTTTATTTTCTGCGTTGTGCGCACCAAAATGTTTTCCTTTCTTCGTCCCACGTTTCTTTTTCGTTTTTGATTTTCCTCCCCTCAGCCGGTTATTGTTTGGGGTTTTCCTGGGCCCTGGGTTTCAATTTTTTTCCTTTGGGCGGCCTTTGATGTTCTTTGATGAGGTGTTTGTTTAGTTTTTCCTGCGTTCCGTGCCGCTCAGTATTTTTCCCTTAACGCTTTCTTTTTTTTGAAGTTTCACCGGCGTAAACGAAATTTGGATATGATTCAGAAGACAAGCCCAACCTGTCTATCACGCTTTTCCATTTACATTTTAAACGAAATTTAATCCAGTTTGCGGCAGCACAGCAACACCTTCTGTCATTTGCTTTGAAATTTAAATCAGCAAGGAAATTGACTTTGCAACGGCGACGGCGGCGTGAAGTAAAATCATAATAACTGGCGCAAGACAGACCTGCATTGGTTTTTCCTTTTAGAAAAATCTCAGGTTGATAACTCTGTAAAAAATATTCTGAATAAAATATAAACTTAAATATACTTGCTATTGTATCGTATCGTATCGTATATTTCCAGCTTCTTCGCTTTTTTACGACCCCCTTTTAGTTAGTTAACATCCCACTTTTTGCATGCTCTTCTCAAGCGTTTTTCCAAGCGTTTTCCCAGGACCCCGGCTTAATTATTGGCCCGTCAATTGCACAAAGCGAAACAGAAACGGAAACCGAAACCGAAACAGAAACAGAAATTGTTCAAACGTTGGCCAGGCATAAATTGATTTCCACCAGCCAGGGGAAAAAAGTGTGCGGCCACCGGATAGTCAGACAGCTCTGCCCCATCCCGGCGGCAGAATCCGGTTAAAGTGCAACATGCCACTCACTTGAGGTCCTCGCCCTCTCCCTGACCAAAATCACCATTGAATTCGATTCGCATTCAATGCGATTCGAATCGATTCAATGGACTCAAGTGGGGGAGCTCTGTACGGATTGTTTAATTATTGGAAATACTCTCGCACTGAACTCAAAGGAGTCCCCGTCCTCCTGGGCCAGTGTGTGCATCTGACTAATCAGTGCATTAGCAGCATCCGCCATTATGGCCAAATGCAAACTTCAGGTGATGTGCCCTCAATCAGGTGTCCACATCCATTGCTTAGTGACCACAACATGAAGAGCCTGATGGCCAAAGGCAATCAAGACGGCACTGAGCGGGAAAATGTGCGCTGCAAGCAGAGATATATTTCTTAAAATACTCTACATCTCAACTTTAACTCTAGAGGGAGAGAGAATAATGTGCATATTGAGCTCTCTGTATTTTAATTTCTTATTTCTTTCTTTGAATACATAAGCTGGGTTATTTTTCACCGTGTTGAATCGACCAAGTCTCAGGTGCAAGACGGGGTTGGGGCACAGAGATCAAAGTGCCCCTTTGACTCGCTCAAGTGGCCACGCAGATAATGCCCCGCACAAAGGGTCGTGGTCGTGTGATGGTCGCCCGTCCTAATCGCTTCAGCATGAGCAGGAGCTAGAGCATTAGCAGAAGCAGGAGCAGCGGCAGGAGCAGGAGAAGGAGCCTCGGCCGCAGGTCCTGATTGCGCATACGCAGTGTGGTCGTTCCGCTTAGGTTTATTTGTCACGCAGCCTCGCCTCCAATTGATTTAAAATCCTTCTGATGGCGCCGTAATTTGATGTCGGGCTGGGGGCTGACATTTTGGCAAATTTCATTTGCGCTGCAAACTCAGTTAGTTGGCAAAGTCGCGTCGAAAGTTTCGCTCGCTCTCTCGCCGGCTGGCTGGGTGGCTTGGCTCACTGCATGTGCGTTAATGCTGGCTGTTAACTTGATTTTGTCGCATTTACCCACACATTAAAGCGACAGCGGCAGCGGCAAATGAGGCAGCCAGCGAGCTTGCAGCTCGCAACTCGCAAGACAAACAATGCCACGCGAGACAAATAACTGATGGGCGGTGCCCGTGGCAGGTTGGCAGTCTGCGCCACGGAGTGTGCAATGCACAGAGCTCATCAGCGCGCAGTCCGCTTGGAAATGCAATTTTTTGTGCACTCAGAAAAAAAGCTGGGAGCTGAAAATTATAATATTATATTATAAGAAACAAAATGATTAAAGGGAACAGAAAAATCTGAGTTATTCAATAAATAAAAATAACAATAACTATCTATATCTAATATTAAAAAATACACTAATGAATTTTACTTCAAATTTAAGTGAACATATGTTTGTATATATTTTTTTTTTAATATTTTTAAAGCTTACACTCCACAAATATTACACTCTTTTCCCCTCAGTATCAGCCAAGGTCGTAATGGAAGGGCCATGCGGTGCTAAGTGAGTGAGTGATGCATGCCGCAGACGATGCAAGTTGAAGGAAAAATGTTAAATTACGATGACAACAGCAGGGACGGGGAGAGGAGGGTGGCGTGGAGTGTAGTGCGGAAAATGGAAAGCCTGTTGTGACGGCGCATTGTTGTTGCTGCCCCCCTTATTTACATGCAAGTATGCTAGATGCGTGCTGTTTATTTATGATTGCATTCAGTGAACCTCCGCGTTCGTCCTCCCGAATAACTTAACCCGTCACTGATGGCATCATGTGTGTGGTTGTGTCGCAGCCGTTGCGGCACTAAAAACCGATTAAATATAAATTAATATAAAAATTTGCATATTGAACGCTCATTTCAGCGACATGAGCTGCGCATTCCTTTGCAAATTGAATGGCACTTTAAAGGTTAATCTTTTGCAAAAAAATATAGCTTTTTTTAATGAAAATTATTGTTACAAGGATACTTGATTTATTTTACATTTTTTAGATTTTTTCATCCTTTTTTATTTGCGAGGTTTGACAAATGACATTTTTATGGTTAATATTCTGTGGTAATTTTGGAATTTGGCTGCATAATTCTGAGGTTTCTCTAGTTTCATAAAATTGCAATTTTAACAAGATTTATTATGATGAACTTTTAAACGTGTTTGTAATGATTATAGGTTTAGATAGTATTTTAAAATTTGGATCTTAAATATTAAATATTAAATTCGTATACTAATAGTTATTTTAATAAAATTGGAAATGATTGAGTTATCAATTTTCTAGATGAAATGGTTGCATTTTATTATGAATTAGTTTAAATATTGTGCATGTTTATAGTTAATTTCTATTTTCATCATTTTTGTATATTCTTCCTATAAATGGCCATATTTTTCTTCCGGTGCGTCTGCCGCATGCAACATGTTTTGGCAATTGAAAATTTCACTTGCCTTGAACGACCGCCGCTGACGCTGTCATCGAGCATGTCAAAACAAACAGTATAATCCATAAATTCCGCCCCACCAAGGCCGCCGACCCAGAAGAACCGAAGCCCCAGCCCCCAAATATTTTCGACTAACAGAGAGAAAGACCTCATGTGTGCCGCTTTGGGGGTGGCAGATTTTTAATGCGTTTATGCTAATCGTGCGGATTTCGATGCGGCTTGCCTTGTTAAATGTGCCAAGGCTGGACGTGTCGGGAGAATTGGAATCGGGGATTCCGGCATGGGTTCAGACCCGCCTGTCAACACACACCAAGCACACTCACCCTCGACCGATTGCCATGTGCGTTGTCTTTCCCAAGAAATTTGCATAAATTGCGTTCAAGTCAAATGCTGCCGCCCCGTCTCAGGAATGGGAAGTTCGAAAGTGATGAGTAAGAAGCCACAGGGCCACAAAAACGACGCGTCACTCTCGAGGACCCTCGTCCTGGGCAATTACAGTGCCTCAGGTAATTACGTGGCAGGCCTCCTCAAGTGGCCCTCACACTCCACGATCCGAAAAACTCACCAAAATTATGCATCGACATTGAAAATGAATGACGCTGCTGAATTTGACATCAAGTTTAAATTACTTTGGCAGAACCCACACCTCATGACACACACACAACATACAAAACACACACACAGCAGAGTTGCAAAGGTATAATCAAGTGCCATGTCAATGGTCAAACAAAATGTTCGCAATCAACGTGGCCTTTGCCCCTTTTTGCACCACCAACAATTTTCAATTATGCGAAATTCGGTTTCTTTTGTTGCTCCTGCTCTTGGTCCTGCGCTCCTCTGTGCCGAATTAGGCACGAAAATTCTCAATTGAATTGGCCCTGATAATGACAACTTCATGCATTATGCGTTGCCCGGGGCCACGGAGCACGGACAAGCGGGCAAGGACATGCAGTCGAAGAAAGTCCTGTGCCATGTATAGGTTAATTCAATAAATATATATCTGAAAGGAAAAACTGTATCAAAAGGCTAGGTATCGAAATATTTTCTAATTATAATATTATATATTTATAGCTCTTTCTAATAAGACATCCAACATCTTAAAACTTTAATTTGCCTCTTTTAAATCCCGGAAATAATGGTAATCATAGTAATTACTTGTCAGCGTTTTCTTTGGGTGTATGGTCCATATGTGGACCTCGTCCTTATACACAGTTTGAACGACAGCGACAGCCGCTGAGCCACTGAGGCATTCAAAAACTTGACAATTTCGTTCAGCGTCCTCCTGCCACAAATATGCGATTGCCTTGTTCTGGTGCAAATGAATGGACCCCAGACCTGGGCCCGAAAACCCAGGGCCCGTGCCCGGAGAGCCCAGAGCCAACGAAACGCGCCAGTTTGTGCAGTTTTCCTTTTTTCTTTATTTTTGGTTCGAAGGGGCGGACCCTAGGGGTGTGAGGTGTGGTTTGAGGGGACGCTATGTGGTGCAAATTTTCCCAAAAATGTACCAAACATTTCGCTGTACATGGAGCATGCTGCTGCTGTTGCTGTTGCTGCTGCATGGGGGATGCCCCACCATTCTGCTGCCTTTTTCCCCGTCGGTGGCTGTGGCATGTGTGCAGGCGTTGCTGCTGACGGCTGGGATGGCCTAGGCTACCCATTTTCCACGGCCTTTTTCCATTTTAGCCCCGGTCCCCAGGACTGCAAGTTGTCTGCACTTGGGAAAATATTTTATATACTCATTTAAATATTTAAAGCATATAGTTTTGCTAGTAAAAAGCTGGGACGACATCATAGAAGTTGATATAAATCAGTGAAAGAAGACTTGAATTTCGAAGCCTTTTATATATATATTTCTTCCCAAGTAAAACTAATTTAAAATTATTATTTTAATAATTAACTAATTTATTTATATTTAAAGCATTCTTGGTCCCACAAATGTTGTTCTCTGCATTTACCTCTTTCTCCTCGAAACTCGTGAGCGGCTGACTTATGCATTCATCCATCCAGTCAGCCGCCAGGATGCCCCAGCGAACGACTGTGTGTGTGTGTGGTTCACTTTTAATAAATTCATAAATATTTATGTATGCAAAATTCGGGGCAAAATGCTGCCAGCAAGCGACTGCGACTGCGGCTGGTCCACCTAGCAATCTATTCAATTTGCCGACTCTGGATGCTCACAGGAGCATCGCAAGAGCAGCACCGCAGCCCATCGCATCGACTGGCAAAAGATCGAACAGGACTATATCCTGCAACACACTCGCACTCGCATACTCGCACACACATAGAGCTTCCCATCGGGAGACAGAAAATGGCGATGGATTGATGCGGCATGTCACAAAAACCGCAACGGCAGGTGAGAAGAGAGGCGGGAGCCGTGACATGGCCTAGGCTGAGACATGAGCAATTTCCATATTTTGTGACTGAGCGACTAAATCATGGGGTATGCAGACTTCTGCCCCCAACTGTAGCCTCAAACTATGCAAAATGCCAAAATGCCTCTTGCCAAAGATTACGAGAATGTAACAGGGTTGAGCACGGCTCAATTCGCTCCTCCTCGACATCCTCCACGCCACACGAAGGTTGCGAATCAATTTTTGGGGGCCAGTGTGTTGTGCAGCAACATGTTAATAATATCTTGAGCTACCCTGTCCAGCGGGCAAGAGTGATTGCGACGGGGTATGCCGATCCCCCAGATAAAATGGAATATTCCCAGCTCTTGCTCGGTGCAGCTGATGTGACATCATCAGGAGGACGAGGAGGATGGCCTGGACTGGGGCGTATAAATCACAGCATGCGGCACTCACAGAGCACTCCTATTTTAATCTCGTTTTTGAATACTCGTTAACTTGCCTTTTGTTATTTTTTCTTTATTTATTTCTTGCTTTTCATTTTTTTTTTATTTTCACGCGTATTTGCATACAAATGCGGTGCGCGGAGAGCGGGTGCTTGCCAGCCCTGCCAGAGCCCTGGCAGAGAGTGTCGTTTGCCGCTGCCTACACACTGTTGAAATGATTTAAAATCAATTTATTTTTTTTCTATTATCCCTATGTAAATCATTTTCCGACAGACAGACCGAGAGTGAAGAAAGTTTCCAGGCAAATAAATCAACTTGATGCGTAGCCATAGAAAAAGCGAAGCTCTGATAGAAAAAAGTCGAGTGAATGAATTTGGAATTATTTACAAATTCGCAAACAAATTTGCACATGACAAGCGATTGCGATAAGTGGGGATGGATTATGGCGGGAGAAGGTGGCTTTAATAGGACTTGATTCTGAGAATCTGGGATTGCCTGACAGGAATTGAAATATTAAATTTAAATACGAATAAAACATGGACATTTTCTAGCTTTACTTATCTTGGTTGTTTCCTTTATAATGAAATATATTAAAATTAAGCAGCTGGTTTGTCCACTTGAAAAAGAATACTATAAGCAGAAGAAAACTGTTCCAAAGCAGTGAGAGTACACCTTTGACGGACCCATCGGGTCAGCCCCGATTGAAGTTGGGAACCGAAATCCGATGACATCTACCTGGAAAATTGCGCCAGGATAACCTATGCCAGTTGCGTGCCAAGATCTGCTTACTTTTCGTACGAAAACACAATCCAACAACAAATAAATAAATTCTTCTTGCACTTACCGATCGGTGCTATAAGCTTTATACATAAGTATATAGGATATGGTATAATAGTTTTGGCTCGGACTTACCCGCAGTAGAGGACACTCAGTTACCTTTCGTCGCCACACCGCAGACTTAGCCGAGATCCATCGATGATTAAGTCCTTTCGAGTTCTGAGGTTATTAACACACTTTTTAACACAGGATCATTAACACAGATGGTCACTTGTTGCGCGAACGGGTGGAAAGCCGCGGGCAGACTGATGCTGCTGCGGAGAATCGCCTCTATTTATAGGTGCGAGAGATGGATAGAGATTGAGATTAATCGACAGAGAGATAGAGAGAGAGGGAAAAAGAGAGCGAGATTGAGAAAAAGTTAACGCGCACAGACTGAGGCTGCTGCGGAGAGTCGCCTCTATTTATAGATGCGAGAGAAGGAGAGAGAGAGGTAGATCGAGTGAGAGGAACACAGAAAAAGGGAGATAGAGAAAGAGAGCGAGATTGAATTAAAGATAGGGAGAGGGAGAGGGAATTAGAGGGAACGAGTTAGATAGGTGAGAGAATGAGAAAGATAGATCGAGAGACTGAAAAGCAGAGAATTAGCGAGAAATGGGAGGGACAGAGATAATTATACAAGTAGAGCTAGAGTTAGCAAGCGATAGTGAGAAATAGAGTAACTGACAAAGAAAGGTAGAAAGTCAGAGAAATAGTAATAAGTAATAAGCAATAAGAATAAGAACATTATTCGTACTTGTACTGCCCTTTGTTTGCAGAAGCCTGCTCCGGTTGTGGATTATTTGCATTCGTTCAGCGTGGGATCACAGAGTCAAAGAGAGATAGATACAAAGAGAGAGAGAGAGAGAGAGAGAGAGAGAAAGAGAGAGAGAGAGAGAGGAAAATCTATCTTTCTCTGCCAATTTCCCTATATCTCACTATATCTCGCAATCTCTCGCTCTATTTATCTCCCTTTCTCTCTTATGTCTCACTCATGACTCTCTAAATCACTCTACTCTACTCTTTACTCTTCTATCTCGACTTATCTTGCTCTACCTCTATCTAACTCTCTATCTATCTATCTCTCTATTTCCCGCTTTCTATCTCTTTATATTTCCCCCTCCCTCCCTCTATTTTTCTCAATCTCGCTCTGTTTTTCCGTCTCTTTCTCTCTCTATATTTCTCTCGATCAATCTCAAACTCTGTCCATCTCACACAGCTATAAATAGAGGCTCCTCGCCGCAGCAGCCTCAGTCTGTCCGCGGCTTTCCACCCGTTCACCCGTGTTGATAAACGTGTGTTAAAAAGTGTGTAAATAACTGTGTTAATAACTGTGTGAAGAATCTCTGCACTCGAATGGACTTAATCATCGATGTATCTCGGCCACGTCAGCGACGAAAGGTAACTGAGTGTTCTCAACTGCGGGTAAGTCCAAACCGAGACTATTATCCTATATTCTATATATGTATAAAGCTGATAGCACCGATCGGTAAGTTAAAAAGGAATTGATTTATTTATATAAAGCTCACAATTGGTTATTAACTAAAAATCGCATCATTTGCCCTCAAAAAACGCAGAGCAACAAGTTGAAAGAGCGGTCACACTTCAAATAAATAAAGATATTGCCGCTTCGTGAAAAAATTTAAGAACTGGATACGGTGCTTAAATCACAAAATGTTAATTTCTGATACATGTTATGACGATGGTTAAAATGATTTTAAGTCATGTGACTCTCTAGCTGATAACTTGAAGCAAATAGATGCAAAAATAACCTACCTATTCTCATAACTTTGCATTCCCGCCGCAGAATATGATAATGGTTGACATTATGCCATTACTATACCCAACATAACTGACATGACATCCAGCTAATGACATTTAAATGAGCACTAAGTTTAAACAGACCCGGCGAAACTCATTAATATTTATGCGCAGAAATTATTCCATTCGGGTCAATGTGTGACAAATGGGCAATCAAATATTTATTTGCCACAGACAAAATGCAAAAAATCACAAATGCAGCACAAATTTTTAATATGTATAACTGCATTTAATAGCCACTGAATATTTATAGAAAAAAAACGCGTAATGCACAAATAAAATAATGGCGGGCCCGAAATTAAAGGCGGAAAAACAACTAAAACACGAGCGAAAAAACGCGACTCAACTCAATATGAATAACAAATCGTGATGAAATTTACATTGAAATGGCCGCAGAGCGCAAACAAAATAGAAAACAGCCTGCGAAAATATCAAATTGCATAAATAACTAATTAAATTTAAATTTGCAATTTAATGAGCGCAATTTACGAACGTGCGAAGACTGCAAAATGCCATCTGGGTGCCCTTTTTGGGGTTGGGGTAGCCGTGGCCTCTTCTATGACGCTCATTATGCATAACGTGAAGGAGAGCACAAACAATCCCTATATGGAACCGAAGCCCTGCGATCTGTTTGACATTTTTTCCACCGCTCCGCTGGCAAGGAAACTTTCCTTTCAAATAAGTTTTTCCTTGACGCAAACTTTGCTGTAATTAAAAATTTTCGCTTTTTATTCAAGATCAGGCTAATTAAAAAGTTTTGACCAACCAAAGTACATGTAGAGGGATTGCGACAGAGTCGGCCAGGGAGAGGTATTTAAAACTTATAAGAAGCTTGTCAAGGTACTCGGAACCAAGGATATGAAATTCCGGGGTGACAACAGAACAAACAAATAAAGTGAAATAGAAATTGAAAATTATTATGGGAATACCTTGTGCCCGAGCGAGGGGACAGGACGGACAGAGGGCAAATATCACAGAAACTGCAATTTTCATGAACAAATAAGAGTCAGTCTAAGGATTGGATGTCAGTGGAGTATCCTGGCTGGGACAAAAATTAAATAAAAATAGCTGTGAGCCATTTGCCGGCAAACTACCGACTCTCTCTCGAGCGTTTCTAACCCTCAACTAGCTAAGCCCAGCCCATCCCGGGGGAGGTTGACGACAACCAAGATGGCACTGCATCATTTCCAAATGAAATAAATCAAAATAGACAAACAAGCAAATAAATAAACAAACAAACAGAGCAAGCCAAGCGAACAAAGGGGAGTTCTACAGAGGGGACTGGCCAAGATGAACCACTTAGTTGCAAATTATTTAGACAAGCTTTCTAAGCTGAGAGTTCCTCTATGTGGGAGAAACACTGTATTTACTCACAGAGACGGTACTTTTACTCGTTCGATTAGGTTTCTCAAAACTAAATTCGCACTGCTTTTCAATGCTCAATTAATTTTATTGTAATGATTTTATTTCTTTTAATAAACAATTATTTCTTGCTCAGAGAGATATGTTTTTAATTGGATTTTGGGATTATTTTAGGCCATAACAAGAAGGGAAGCTAACTTCAGCATTTTGAAGTTTGTATACCCGTTCAGCTTAAAATTGGATCAATTTTAAACCTTTTATGTCGATCGATTCGGCTGTTGATGCTGATCAAGAATATATATGATTTATAGGGTCGGAAATGAGTAATTCCATGCAAGGATATAAAAATGTGTTTACTTCCTATGATCTTATATTTAATAAGAAAATAAAGAAAATAAAAATAAATTAATTTAAAACTGAGCTTAATAAGACCTCAACTCATTCTTCTCTTAAACGTACAAAATAAACTTGACCACTTTATCTCACTTAATACATTTTTTAGACCCCGAATTATATGAAACAATTAATCCACACAGTTAAATTTTTTTTTACAAGATCAGAATTCAGAGATTATTTCTCATTTTTTAAGCCCCAACAGAGACGTAAAGCTATATACGATCCCATAAGCATCCAGCCACTCTTGCGGGTCCGCAAATACCGAAAAGTTGAGCATTTTTATGGCTAGCAGCATTATGATAATGAAGGGCAACAAAGAAGCGGCGCCATTGACACTTAAAATTTAATGTGTGGCATTATGTTAAGCACCTGGCTGGCTGCGAATGCAACCCTTCGGACTCTCGCCCGATACTTATACCGTGCGTATACTTACTGCAGCGGATCCGCAGCACATAAGCATATTAATAACGCCTTTATGCCACAACAAAGGCAGACGAGAGTTGGGTCAAAGTTGGGATGCTGGGATGATGGGGCAGACGTGTGGCGCCGCGGCGGTTTAATTTAATTAAACAACATCAATCCGTTGTATGCGGACGACCACCCTTGGCCCCTCTAATATTTTGAATGAGTAAAGACAGACACTTGAAGAAAAAGAGACCCAAGAGATAAAATATAATATAATATAAAACTAATGAGTTCATAAGGAGCAGAAAAAATTAGAGAAGAAAATTCTAGTAGTCTGGGAAGTGTAATTAATAAAGGTAGTAGCCAGACTAAACTATTAATCAAATATTTTGCAGAGTAAAATTAAATATATGTACATGCATATATGGGTTTATACATTGATTAAAATAAAGTAATTTTAATAATCTTAGATTAGTTTTAAATAAAGAATGCACACACTTAATACCTAAACTTTTTTAAAATGTGATATTTACTTCGGTTAAATCCCATTTTTTCCCCGTGCAGCATCCACTCCCCGCTCACATGCTCACCCGCAGTTAATACGGGGGATTTACAACTTTTCCGTAATAATTTTCAATTAAAAAACGTACTTCAACCCCGGGGCAGCAGCGACAGCAGCGGCGGCGGCAGCAACAACGAGTTTTGTTACTCATTTTTCGGGGACTGTGACGTGGCACTTGACAAACAAGATTTGCATGTCACATACACACGCACGCCTGGGCATGGTGTTCCTGTCATATTAACGGTACTCTGCACACACACACGTGCCTAAAAGGATTTGAGTCCTTCACCGTACTTCGCACGAATGCCTTCTGTCATCGGTCCGCCCCAGTCCATGGAATTTCCCCTTTTCCCATCGCTCGCTAGCTGCAAATATTTGATTAGCTAGACAAAAGTTGCCAACTTTTTTCCCATTTGCCCCTTTTTTGTTTTCCCTACTTCCTGCTCCTTTATTTTTTAATTTTTTTTGTTTTTTGTTTTGACAGATCCTCGTTGTCAGAGTTGCCACTTTTCGGCAGACATTTGATGAAGACCGCCGCCTCTCAGATCCCGGATTGTGTTTACTCTGATATCCAACACTCGGTGCGAGTTCCTGGCAAATTATTTTCACAAAGTTGGACTCCTAAGCTGAGTTCGAGAGTTGGAACTCCAGGATGGCGGGTAGGGGTGTAGGGGAGAGTAACTACTAATGTGTAGTAGGCCTGGGCTCAGCTCACAAGGATCTCCAGTTGCAGCGAAATCATTTCGAAAGTTTTCTTTAGCCAACTTTTCAAGCGTTAAAGCCGCAATAAGTCTCCAGACCCACGCTCTACCAGAGCCTCGTCGTCCTTCAACCAGGACTTTAGTGTGAGTCCGACTGAGATTGTGAGCGGGATAATGCAAGCAAGAAAAAATTTAGATATAAAATAGTATATAGTGTGTTGTCGGAGAGTGGTCTACGGTGAAGTGTTTCTCAGACAGGAAAAGGCAAACTCAATGTAATTAGATTACCTTCCTTTTGCATTTCTTTTACTTGAATTATGAACTTAGCAGAAGAGTATTTCAAGAGCCATAAAATCATGCTTCTAAAACTCTTTATATTTATGTGTTATAAAAAAGGTGTCTGCTTGCAGAGGCCTGGCTGTATCCAAGGCAAAGCTTCATGGCCTCAGCCTTGCCACAGCAACCGCAGCACTTTTAATTTTCGCCATATATATATTATATATTTTTTGCTCGTTTTTCCATAAAGTACTACAAAGTTGCTGCTTACGTCGAGGCTGGCGTTGACGCCACAGCAAATGCGTGTAACTTTTTAATCAAATTATGTGTAAATTTTCTTTGGCAGTAATTTTTAGTAAAATTTTGCACAAAATTACTGGCGAGACTCAGTAAGGGTAACAGCCACAGCCTCAGCTTCTGGTGCTGCAAGTTTGCGAGTCTTTTTAATGCTCGTCTCAAGCTTGTATTTCATTTTGCATGCGGCCAGTCAGTCAGTCAGCTTTAGCCATATGCCCCCGTCCCAGGATTGCCAGTGCACCCGCATTATTTTTAATTGAATTTTAAAGTTTTTCGCCAGGCGAAAGCCAGGCCAGGGCCAAAGACGAAATATTTTTGTTTTTCCGCCAAAGTTTCTTCTTCGGGGGGCTCTGGCAATTTAATTAGAAAATCATTTTTGACTGCCACCACTCGGCTGTCTTTGCCACTTTACCAGAAATTTATAAAGTACATTTTCCCGAGGAGCACAAATCACATCGTGTTGGCTGCAGATTTAGTTTGGGGTGTTGCCACATTAGTAGCCAAGTTTATTTCATTTCGTTAGCACCCAGCGGGGCGCCGTCCTTGCGGCGGAAGCCAGTGCGGAGTGCGGACTGGTTTTGCATTCGGTATCACGTATTGTCTGCCGTTCTGGTCGTTTTTTGTAATTTGTAGCAGACACATTAATCAAAAAATTGCTACTCGCCACGAGGGCCTGGTCTCATAGTCATAGTCAGTCACACATGCCAAATGGCATTGGTCAACTGCTGCCGGCCGGGCTTTGTTTTCCACCCGAACCCCGAACCCCGCTCTCCCAGCCGCAGTCCCTTCCGTCTGTCCATCTGTCCCACTGTTATTAAGTGGTGGAGGTAATTGAAATGTCAGCGGAAGTGTTGCTGGCCGCACACGCAGCCTGCGGTTCCAGGGGATTCCGATGAGATGTCCAGGCCGCCGGCGACTGGGGGACAGTGTCTATAAAAGAGTGATTCCACATGACGGCGAGTAACCATGGAGTCACAGGATATAGGAGACCGTAACGAGCATTAACGAGCGCTGTAGTGGTTAATTATGTTCGAATTGGAGGTCCTGCGGGTGACCCATCCATGCCTAGGAATCGATTATGGTCAGGCGACAATGGGTCTAGACTATAGCGTTTTTAGTGAAAGTACAACACAGAATACTTGACCAAAAAATAGTCTACAAATGCTTTAATTTCAGCAGAAAAACTTTCCTAACAAATTATTAAATCAATTGCTAAATTTTTACCTCTTTTCTTACATTTTGAATAGGTCTTTATACTCTTCCCCTTTGCTTTTCCCCTAATTCACAATTAAGCTTCCTTCAACTTCAACTTTTCTGCTCCATTTTCCTACATTTGCTCATAATAACCTCCACCATATCCTGCCAGCAGCAAAACTGGCGACCTTTTCCATCCAATTTCAATTTGATAATTTCCTCAGCAGTTGGCTGCCTTGACTAACGATGTACGAATTATCAAGTTGCACATACACACCAGTTACCATTTCCCCCATCGCTATATATATGTATATAATATATATAGTAGGCGGAGGTGTGGGCGTTGCGGAACTTTTTCGGAAGGACAGGCGACAGGTTTTTGCGCCGTTTTCAGCTTACCTTCGAATTTCCTCGAACTTTTTTCGCTGGCAGAACTTTTTCATTACATTTTGACTTGTACGATTCCCTATCTGCTGTTGTTTTTCTTGAATATTTGTTGTTGTTTTCACTTTTTTTCGGGGGCTGCAATTGCTGGACCTGCTTCTGTGTTGTTTATGAACTAATTACATAAGCTCGTTATTAGGCGAATTACTTGTTTCTTCATTTGCAGCAGCAGCAGTAGAAGCAGCAACAGAAGCAGCAACAGGAACAGCAAATAAGAAAACTTTTTTAATTATAACCTCATTTAGATTTGACGTTGCCGTCGCTTCGGCTCGGTTCGGTTAGCCTTCCTTTTGGCCAAGTTGGCCGTACTTGGCTCGTTGCTACTCTGGCATCATCTTTGCAATCTAATCAGCGAGCGTATTTAATTTGATCTGATTTGGGCCAGGTTCGGTAACCGAAACCAGTGCAGTGAAGCCTGCCTAATGTGGCTGCATCTTAATCGCTTCCTTTGCGGATCACAGGAATACTCGTACCTTGGCATCCTGCAGCTCAGCGGAAATCGTTGTCAATGCATCCGCATATCCGCATATCCTGTAGCCGGGCGCATCCTCTCTACTCAGCAGAAAGTCATATATTTTTTATTCCAATGAAGCGTAAAAATACGTTTTACCTCCGCTCCTCAGAAATAAATATGCTGAATTTTGTTTATGCTGCATTTGCATACATCTTTGTGAGTTCAATTCTGGACGGCGAATGGCGATGGCGTCGGAGGGGGTGCTGTGAATCTCAGACGGAAGGCAAATAAGGAGGCAAATGCTTCTTTAGTTGTTGACTGCAATTTCCTTGGCATGATTTCCTCTTTTTTCCACATTTTTCCCAGTTCACTCCCGGACTCCTTTCTCTTAGCTATTTGTGCAACTGTCTGAGTGTGTCTTTCTGAGTGAGTGTGTGTGTGTGTGTGTTGGGAAAATATTTGATTTACGTCAAATTGACACGCAT
This sequence comes from Drosophila tsacasi, assembly GCA_018904565.1. Lineage (NCBI taxonomy): Eukaryota > Metazoa > Arthropoda > Insecta > Diptera > Drosophilidae > Drosophila > Drosophila tsacasi. The sequence goes on along the minus strand of JAEIHY010017502.1, from coordinate 67,437 downwards.
GAGTTAATCAAAAAATGATTTGTTATTGCTTACAAATGCATCCGTAATTTCCATATTTTGCCAAACCCCCAAAGAAGGCTGTATTAAGTGCATAACTTGTTGGTGGCTCTCATTAGTTAGGTTTATTTCAGGGTCTTTTCTTCAATTTTCAGAGCTTTATAAGAGTGGGGATTAGTTGAAGAATATTTGGGAATACATTCCGCAGAGTTTTCTCTGGATAAATATCTCACAAATGTTTTTCTTTTAATTAAAGAAACTACCTCTGTTCCCTATAGCCAAAATATTTAAGTCTCCCGAGATCTCTCAGGTTCATTTAGGTTTAACCAGAGATACACAAAGCTCTCGTTCTCTCAGCTGTACATCATTTGTACATTTTGCCAGGCGGAGAACCACGGAGCCACCTTGAGGCGTCTTCTCGGTTAAACAAGATAAATGGGAAATGTGAAAATGAAACATCACCTTGCCCACCTTGCCATTTCCGCTACCGCCACCGCCACCGCCGCCTAAGACGTCCGAGGACCACAGGGCAAGGCCAAGACCGAGCCCGTGCCCGTGCCCGAGCCCGAGTCGTAGCCGGAGATATATATTCAGTATTTATATTTCATCCTGTTGGCCAACTACCCAAGTAGAAGATAACATTTTAATAGGGCACCGTCACCTATTGGCCGGGGGTGGCAGTAGGGTCCTCGGAACTCCCTTCCCGGCTGTCTGTCCATTAGGTTAATGTGCACTTCAAACGAAATTAAGATGAATTGATTAAAATTACAAGAGTGCAGAGTGTTTGCTTTGGCCTCGGCTCGAGCTGCGTAGAGCCAAGTCGAGTTGAGTTGAGTTGAGTTTGCGGCAAAGTTCAGGGAGCAAGATTAAGTGCTTTCATTTGCCGCCGCTTGAAAAATGATGCAACCCTGCAGGCCAAGGGGAAAACCGATGGCAAATAATGAAAGTTTCGGTCGGCAAGTGCAGGTTGCCGAATAATGAATGGGGCCTGCATTTATTAATGCTTTCGGAAAGCGTTTGCAAATTAATTGCCATTTAATTTGTTATGCTAACTGCACTCACACACATTGAACGACTAATTGGTTTAGCTGGTAACATTTTGCGCAGCTTTAATTAAATTGTAAATTTCCCGCTTTTCCCCAGGAAGTTGAGAGCAGGGCCAGCAGCGAGCGGCGAGCAGCTAGCAGCTAGCAGCGAAAATTGCAATTAAGATAATTATCTGGCAAAAGCAAAAGTGTAAATCCTTTGCGCCCCAAGGATTATGCAACTGCAGTATGCGCCGCTCTGCTGTGTGCCGTACTTAATTTGCATAAATTTCAAATGAATCCAATGGCCAAAAAAGCGCAGCTAAACAATTGCCACTGATGAAGCAGCAACAGAGAGGCACACTCACACTGAAAGGAAAACTGGGTACTTTTAATACAATCATCTCATATAATATAAATAATCGTATTTTCCTAATAAAATATAAAAAAATAAACCACGTTCTTTAAATTCTCTCTTTTTATTAATTACAAAATTTGGTATTCATATCCTTATAACTCCTTATATTATATCCTTTTTAAATCCCATTTCTCCAAGTGCCCAGGCAGCTGCAAACTGCAGCTTGGGGCGCTTACTTTGTCTGTGCCACATGCCACTTGCCCGACCCTCCGCCCACCCAGCTTCGTTTGCAGGTGCCACAATCACCAGAAAAGACGTCGCCGGATAATCGAAGAACAGGGAGTGGGACAGAAACAGAAAGAGAAACAAGCGGGACAATGAAAAAGACGAAGAGGCAGAAGGTAGGAGGCAAGAGGCAGGGGCAGGAGGCGGTAGTGCCCAGAATTGTGTGTTATTCTTACGGATTTTCTACTTTGTTGGCAATGTAAGCACAGCAACCGCTCCGCAGCCCCGCCACTGGGCCCCCTCTATCAACACTTGCCTTTCCGCTTTCATTTGCTCTGTGCAAAGTTGACGCTTTTGTTTGATTCGTGTCACACAGCTGACCAACGCCCCCGCCACCCACATTTTCCACCCGAACCATGCCACCGAACCAGCTCCCACCGAAAGCTGCACAGTGGAAAGTTTATAGACAAACATTTAAAACGAAAAAAGAAGTTGGTAAGAAAAATAGGTTTCTACCTCGCTGTAAAGGTTATTGGCTTAAAGTTTAAAGTTTTTGAATAATAAGAAATAATCAGAGTCAAATAGTTATTCTTTCAAGTTTCCATAAATATTTCATAACTCTAAATATTTGTTCAACCCCAAATGAGACTCTTAAAAATATATTAAATACCTTTAGGAGCAATAACTGACACTTCTTCTGGGTTTCAATATAATACCTAATAATTTTATACCCAATTTTGTTTGATTTTCCCATTTTTTTTAGAGCTGCAAACCACTGTCGTTCCACTCCGCTGGAGTTACTTTGCTTGGAATTATGCAAAACACAGGAAAAAATGAAAGAAACACAAAACAAATAGAAGGACGGAATTGTCAAATGAGATTCAATGTTATGCTCAAGTGCTTCCTATGGAGTGGAGTGAATTTTAATAATAAATTTTGTGTGACCACCGAGGAAAGTTGCAGCAGCAGCAGCAGTGGCAGCAGCAGCAGCAGCTCACATGCAATTTTCCAGAATTTACTGCTGCGTGAAAGTTTTGCAATTTGGAAGCGACCAAATGAATGGCCAACAAAGTAGCGAAAAGGGAGCCCTTTAAGGAAGTGGGAACGCCTTGCGTGTCCAGGCATAAGCTGAAGGCAAATGAAGCTACAATTACGTCCACAAATACACACATAAAGGGGGGAAGTAATTTGCAATTAAATTACGACGAAATGGGCAATAGAATGGGAATTAATTGTCCACGAAATGCAATTATGCTTCCTCCTTCATTTTTTCTCCTCTATTTCTCATTCGCTGCAAACTGAATGGGCGAATAAATGAGCGACTGAATGGGGTCCTGAAAGTGGGACATCGGAGCAGCTCAACTTTGGTGCCGCCGACGCCGACACGAAGGCAAGGGCCTCCTTGCCGCTTAATGGAATTGCATATTAAGAACTTGTCAAAATGATAACTTCTTCTCGGTGCCATCAAACTGAAACTGAACAAGCAACTACATGGCAGTTCGCACTCACTGAATAAATGGGTTTGCTGCCGAAACTTTAATATTGCAGGGACCGAGTGGGTGGGCCCAGGAGGTAGGTGGGCGAGCGACTGGTTCACCCTAATAAATTACGAATGCTCCTTTTTATTGAACTTAATTTCCTTTTTTCGACCACACTTTTTCGGTTTTTTCGGAGCCAGGGCAAAGTAAAGCCGCTGCAAAGGAGATATATGGCCGCAACCAAAGATTACATTTAGTGCACAGACACTGGAAATATGTTTGAGTACAATAAAATTGTAAAATTACATATATTAGTTAATTTGTTTTTAATAATTAGTATTGTATGTGTATAATACTTATATTAGGAATAAAATTAAAAATCAGTAAGTAAGCTCTTAACTTTAACCACTGAGAATTAATTTTGTGCGCTGCTTTCTGCTAATATAAGTTTGAATGAACCAATTTTAAATATTCCTAGCTCCTTTAATAGCTCTCAAAAAATATTTATAAATTTCTTCGTGTGCTTACACTCACACACGGCAAATGTGAAAAGCATTTCGCTCACTGATTTTTGCCTGCATTCAGAGCTGCAGCACAAGGTTGAGTGCCTAAAGCAAGCCGCAAGCAGCCAAATGCGATGCCTTTCAGGGCAACGACTAACGATCGGAGAGGATGTACGTTTGTAAGTGTGTAGGTGCAGTTTTTGGTATTGGGTCCTTCCGCAAGGAAGTAGCTACGGAGATGGTCAGCATTTTTGGGTGCTTTGAGCGTGGCACGCAGCAAATGCGTTTGCATTACGGTCAGATGTTTGCGGCAAGCCTCTTACTCCACAGGCCAGCAAACACAGGCAAACAACCGAAGAGTTGTTTGCGCTGCTGCGCCTTTATGGCTGCCAAAGTTTGACCACATTTTACTAACAAAAATATTACAACAATGCCAGCCTTGAAGTCTGCTTGCGGTCACAGGACCACAACGGCCAGTCCGGCCAGCACGGCCACCCTCTGTCCGCCCGCAAAAAGGATGCAATTAATTTTGCAAAAGGACAACTTCATCTGACAGCAATAATGTATTGCAAATACCAGAAGCGGACAAGGAATTGCATAAATCGCCGGTCAGCCTAATAAGTATCAGGGCATGCCGGCAGCCCCTCCTCTGCTCCCCCACGAAACGAGTGCGGAAATTGGTAAGGGATTAAATGGCCTAAACAGTTGCCGCGGCATTAAGCCCATTGGACGAGGCAGGCTTGCTCTCCTTTGGGGTTCGATGTCGTCCGGCAAACTTTTCACTTTGCATGAACATAAAATACATACCAAATAAAACACAAGCAGCAGAAGCAGCAGCAGCAGCAGCAGCACCAGCAGCAGTAGCGGCAACAACAAAAAATGGGAAAACTTTTTAATTTATATTTAAACTTTTTCAAAGTGTTGAAAAAGGGGCGTTATCTACTGCTGGTGCGACTTGCTGCCTCGAATGCCAAATAGTTATAAAACACCAAGTGTGTCCGAGTGTGCATGTGTGTGTGTGTGTGTGTATGGGAGGTAAAATGGGTGATGGGGTTAAGGGGCCAAGGGGCTGTGCAAACGAGGCTAACAAGCACTGCTCACCGCTCAAAGGTCAGCGGTTGGTATCTGAGGTCAGCTGGGGATTACCTTACATAAGTTAGCAGTCGCTTGCCCAAAGTGATGAGCGGCCAAGGGTTTTTTATGGTAATTATTTATTGATAGTTTCGCAAGTTAATAAAGTTCTTGGCCATGATCCATCGTTGTGATTATGCTTGAAACTCTTAATGTGCTTTCTAAAATATATAGTTTGGTTTAAACTCTTTAACATTTTAACTCTCACTTTATGCATAAAGCACACTCAATATTTACTTTTAATTCAATTTCTTTTAATAACATATGTGGTTAAGGTATATTTACAACCCAAACTCGTAGCTTTCAATATACTATTTGTATATCCTTAAAAACGTGCCCCTTATTTCGAAGCAGCCTTCCGTTTCCCGCTTTACGTCGAAGTTGTCGTAAGCAGTGAATTGAACCCGAATGGAATAGCGCGTCGGTCGTAATGGTATTCCACTTCCAAATAGGTAGTGTGCCGTAAAGTCTTCAAAAATGAACACAGTCTGTAAGAGAGAGAGATTATTCTTCACGAGGAAACTACAGGAATACAGAAACAAAAATCGCATGTGTACGTACACCCGGCACTTGCAAACACTTCTCCTGTATCTCCTCACGATTTATTATATGTGAGGACCACGGCGTGTACCAGACCTGACTTTTATCGAACAAGACTTTGCAAAAATCCTTAACCACCATATTCAGTATAGTCGGCACCCAGACTCCTCGATCCCAGTACTCTATGCTTGCAGCCATCTAGAAATGAATAATATAAATCATCTTTAACTTGATAACTTTGATATTTCCAAACTTGAATACGATCCGATTGCTGGATGCCAGGCCATATATTTGTCATGTTTCCCGAATATTGAAGACCTTCCTCGATCAGGGTAAGGTTTAGATTAGTCATATCAAACATTCCACTCATATTAAGAACACTTGGCGGCACATCCTTGCATTCATTGTAGAAAACTCCGTCCTCCACAAGAAATTCATATTCAATTTCAGTTGAATAGTTAATATAACTAAAAACAATCAGCCACTGAAATATCTGCGGTGAACGGCGATTCATTTTGAATCGATTGAAATTTAATACGAACGAGGATCCCATTTTATACTCGATCTTTAAGAATGTTATGCTTAGTTAATAATAATTATTACTGAGATCAAGATAGGGAAAATACATGTTTTTACTGGGCATATGAATTACTAAAGGTATAATTTCATAATAGATTTTATGTTTGATTTTATTAACCTTAAATGTCGACCAGGAAATTAGTGTCTACCAGAACACATCACCTGATATAGTTAAAGTATGATAATGTATGATTTGTACATATATGACAATAATAATTATGATATTAAACTAAATTATACAAATTAGAGAAGGTAAATTAATTAAAATAAAACTCATTGAATGCATCAAGTAGGTTTCGTTATTTTTTTAAAATGATTTTAAATTGCATTTTGTACTCTGTTTTTTTCCTGGTTGTGACTTAAAGTGTAATGATTATTAACAGGTATATCATATAATATCATATCAACCGGATACGTACACCCGGCAATTTAAAACGCTCTTTCTCTGAATCCTTTCTTTCAAAGTTCCGGAAAATTAAACACCGTCTTGGACCAAACAAAGGGTTAGATTAGCCAAGTCGGTAGTAGATTATACCTTCCTCGACCATGGTAATGTTTAGTTTGCTCATGTCGAACCTGCATTTACTGTAGAACCATTCATCGTCGGAAACAAATTCATATTCGGTTTCGGGAAATTAATAAATTGAAAAACAATCAGTAACTGATTTATCAACGACACTCGGCAGAGCATTTCGAATCCGTTTTAAAGCCAAAAACATTTAGAGAGTATATCTTGTTGACAATCACAATTGTTTAGATCGAGATTGGAAAAATCACGCCATTTCTCTACCCTTTAAAACTAAATATATAATTTAGAATCAGGCTTAGAATCAAATAATATGTTTAGATCTAGTGATACCGTAATTATGCCGCCACGGTTTGTAGCTAGTTTAGTTTTATTTATTGATGTGGTGTCTTCAAATGTTCAAGCACGAATCGGTATTAAAATGACAAAGTAAGCTTAAAAATGCAATGTATTCCATGTGGAACAAAATATGAGGTAATTAATTTTGCTTGCTTGATTTAATGAATCAATAAAATATTTCTCATTCTTTGTTCTGTAACCCTTGAGAAAAATAAATAATGGTACTAAAACGTATAATTTTCTGTATCAAATCAATCTGCAAAATATACTGTAGTTCATCGTTTAATTAATAAATTATACACTTTCACATTAAATAACCATCGGATGTTAGGCGACAGAGCTCGCGTCTATGATTAATATTTTACACAATTATATCAATTAAAGTCAAGTTGATATAAAAGAGGCTTCGCGATTCAATGGAATTTAATTTATTAACAACAAAGCAAGGATGACTCTGGGTGGTGTTTTTTTACTGATCGCTTTGCTCCTGATCGACCCCTCCATGGGTATCCACTACGAATTCCTCCTGGAGGACGAACACGTCTTCAGCGACTGCGCGGACAAGCCACTGGGAGCTGGGAACATGAACAGCATGTTCGATTTAAGCAACATGAACTACGCTATGGATGATGGTGGAATTTCCATATCCGGCAATCATACCCTCTTATGGGATGTCCAGCCAACGGACCGAATAGAGGTGACGTCCCTTAAGCATTACAAAGAACATTATAGATTCTATAATATAAACTCTTAGATGGCTGGCAGCCTGCGGTACTTCGATCGCGGAACCTGGCAGCCCACGACGCTCAATATGTTGAGCAAGGACCTTTGCAAAGTCATGAACGACGAAAGACAGATCTGGTACGAATTTTATCCCAAACATATAAAAAACAAACCCGATATTGAGGAAAAATGTATCAGAGTGAAGGGTGTAAGGCTAGTATATCGTATATATATTTCTATATAATTAACTACTAATGCGTTGCAGACTACATTCGAAATGGAATCATTTAAGCTTGATCCACGTGTCGGCCTCGGCGTGCCACTGAGGCCCGGGCGCTATGCAGTTCACGTAGAGCTTTCAGCGTTCAAAAATTCCAACGTTAGGCGGCCGAACTCCATCTGTTTCGAAGTAAAGGGAGAATTTTTCAAGGCCTAAGAGCATAGAAAGGAAGTAACACCACATTTGTATACCATATCAGGCTATTTCCATTTTAGTAGGAAGTGCGCAATGAACTGAAGGAGTCATTTCCGACCCAATAAATCATGTATATCCTTTATCAGCATCAACAGCCGAGTCGTTCTAGCATTGTCCGAAAGGAAAAAATTATTTATGCATCTTTTTAAAATTGTATAAGGGTTATATCATTAAATCGTTAAAATTCTCAAAAATGGGGAAAAATGCTTATATTTTTAAATATTAAATTAAGTATGAAGTTGTATTAGCCTGTTAAAAACTAGCACGGAAAAGCTTTTCGAAATGAAATTAAAGCATATTTAGCTTCGTTATAGCATGTTTAAACAGTGATTAAAAAATTATCATATTCAAATATCGTGAAATATCCTTTCAAAGAATGGTTATATTTAAAGTATTTTTAAAGAAACAAGATGCCCAAAAAGTTGTTTATGGCCAACAGGGATATGTAGTTCGATTCGACATTTAAAGTTTAAATAATAATAATAATATTATAATATAATATTTATTTAGTTATGTCCCCCTGATTACAATTGCAAATTTTAAGGGTAAACCGAACTAAGCTTCTCTTTGTTGTTTTGACTACTCAAATACATATACTTTTATTTGGAAGTACAAAATACAGGACAACTTATAGTCTCCTCCATTATTTAAGGGAAAAACAATTATTTAATAATATACAATAAAGGAAATTTAATTCTGACAAGGATTTTTCCAGCCACCGAAGCAGCTCATTTGTGCATGCCGGCCGGTAACTGCTCTCTTTCATTGGTTTTCCCGCAAATGGTTCGCGTTCATTTATCAATATTTATAGCATTTAATGTGCAATTTGCATTTCTTAATGAAATTACACAAAAAATTATATATAAATCAGCATAATTTGGGCAACGTGCATCGCGGCACGCTCAGTTGCCTGCCGCCGGGCGGCGAGTATCGATATCGATATGGGCGACCGTGTAATTTCCGCTTAATTTGCTGCCATTACCACAAAAATGCATTAAACGCGAATGCAGCTGCCCGGACAGATAGCCTTTAAATGCGCTGCAATTATTTGCATTGCAATTTTAATTGAGTGTTAAAATATTTGCGGCCACCTGGTGCAGAGCCAGGCGAAAGCCGATTCCGAGGCTCCTGAAAAATGACCATCTATATATATTTTCTAAACCTTTCTAACACCGTGATCTCTGGGAAGGTCTCCAAGGAGCCGCATGTCACTGGGCGCAATAATCCGTTGGCACTGTGATCAGCCGTCATTTGCTCCCATGGTGATGCCTGCTCCGTTTATCCTGTCCATGTAGCCATAGTCAGTCCAACTGACGCATCTGTGCGGGTGCATTAATAAATTGAGTTGGGCCCATATAGTGCAGCCTGCAACTGAAGCTGCAACAGCTTTGGCCTATGCACGTGCACCGAGAGAAAAATCTAGCAAATGTGACAGAAGAAAAGGTAAAGAAGAAAAATCTATAAAAAATTATATAGTCAAACCTTTAAAGCTACGTGTTGATTTTATAGACTTATTAAATTAAAGACTATGCAAGACTATGAAAAATATCCACATGTATACAATTTCTGTATGTATTTGAAAAAAATAAATCAACTTTTATTTACAAAATATTTCCCAAGTCTTTAGTCCTTAAGCTTAATATTTTTCCATACAATTTTTGAAATATCTTCTTGAATTTTCTTCAGTGCACATACACACACAATGGCTTTGGGTCGGGCCTGTCGATTTCATTTGATATGCGCCTTTGGGCCATAAAATTTGACACAAACCCAGGACACACAGCGGGCCCAATGTCGGATTTGCAGAGGGGAGATGAGAGTTTGGGACCGGTCAAAGCGTTGCTCATTTGCAGTCGTTATTAAATTGCGTTTTTCCCAAACATGACTGAAAGGGGATCAGGAGGGGGAAAACTGCACCACCACCAGCACCAGCTGGAGGATCAGGATCAGCAGGATGGGGCTGGCAAGGGCAGGGCACTGGCATTTTAATGAACTGATGCATTTGGGCAACTGCATCCGGGCTGGCCCCTTTGTGCATTTATTTGTTTGCATTGGCACTGATTGTATTTGCATTTGTGCGTGTGTGTGAGTGTGTGTTTGCGGGTGTGCCGGCATGTGTGTTTGGGTGGGTGCGGGTGTGTGTATGTGTGTGCCATTGGCAAACGTTCGATTTGGTGTAATGAAATTTTCTAATCAAAGCGTTTTGTTTATTTGCATTCGGTCACTCCTTCGGCCAGCAACACTGCGCCTGCCGGCCTCCCGGTTTTGTTTGGCTTGTTGACTGCTCGCCGCACAGTGTCCATTGTTTACATTGGGTCAAAGGTTGTCACTTGTGCAAATACTAATTAGTTGTAATTAGGTTTTACATATGCACACCGACCGCAAAACAACCGCCCTGAAAGAGAGGTCTGGGAGTGGCTTAAGGCGATGCAGCATACGTATTATGCAGGAGGGAAATTGCTCAGCAGTATGGCGTAAAAAGAGTTTTTATGTTTAATTTTTAATAAATATATTAAGTATTTCGTTTGTGTAAAGATACAATAAATTCATAAAGTCCCGGTCTCAGGATCATATTTATTCACTTATCAACTCCCCAGCTAAGCTTAAATAATATTTTTGTTATAATTTTTCTCCGAATACTCAAAGCCGAGCTAAGAAACCCTTCTTAATTTTTTTAATCCTGCCTTGGTTTTCTCATCTTTCTAATTTAATCGGCCCGATGGAAAACTGCTTGGCTATGCATCGCTTTTCATCCGGCTTGGCCTTAATCGCCTTGATCTGGGCTCTCCCTCGGCCTGGTGTCCAATTAAACGGCATTTTATGCGGCCAATTTGCATATATTTTGGGCAAGGCTGGAATGGAAACAATAAGCCATAATTTATATATAATTAACTCTATTCCCCGTTTGGCGCCACACAAAGTCTTTGAAAACTCATTTGAATATGAAATTCATATTCAAATTCAAATTTTCGCAGCTCCAGAGGAGCTATTCCATCGCATCCCCTTGGCGTCCTGGCAGCGAGTTCAATGAGGTGTTAAACCATAATTTGCACAAACGCTTGGCTGAGCCATTTTCCCAACGCCTCCCAACCTTCCTACCTCGCAGCGTTTTCCCCCTTACCGCACATTTGCATTTTGCGCGCTTTAATTTTTACTTTATTTCTTTTCGCGCGATTTTTTGTTGGTTTCTTTTTAAAATATTTTCGAGCTCCATTGTTCTTTCGCCCCAAAGTGTTTGGCCACAATTACGCAATGAAGTCGAACCGGTGAACAGTGGTAAAGAGTGGCTTGACTAGTTCAGATATAGTGTGCTTATTAAAAATAATTAGTAACCGTAAAGACAGAAAAAAGGTTATAATAATATTTATATTGCTGATCATATTTACGGATTTTTAAATTTTACATTTAAGGCTGCTATATGAAATGAAATTGCACAATTTAAGGCTGAAATAAATCCACTGTAAGTGCGTGGGGGCCTGGGCTTTTGATGCATGCCCCGCCATCACAGTTAATCGCCATGAAATTTGTGGCCCATAAAATGGACACTGGCCACGCGTAATAGCCAAATTTTATTAGCTTCAATTTAACAATTTGTGGCTGAGGCCACTCTCCTCCGGCTTTATTAATATTTAAACAAGGCAAACATTAGACTTATGACCGGTGTGCCCTAAAGGACTTCATCTCACCTGGCGCCGCTGCTGTTGCCAATGAGGATTCCGCTTCGAACAAAAGAGCCGCACCATTTTAATTTTTCACTTGGCTGAGTGCAGAATTAAGACATTAAACGAATGCGTCGCCCGTTGTCCCTGCACCCCGTCCCGTTCCCCATAATGAAGTTGGCGCTGACACAGCTGTGCCAAATCCTCCATCCATCGCCATTTCCATCCAGGCATCCAATGTGTCTGCCCCAAAGAAGACTTTTCCCCCGAACAACTGATTTTAATAACAGTCATCCGCTGCCGCTGTGCATAACGATGCGTAACCGTCGAGAATGGAGGATGGTGGCTGGAGGATGGAGGAAGGCGGGGTCCGGGCCACGTTATGACTTTGATTCATCAGGAGGGAAAGTGGCTGGGAGACTGCGACAGCCGCTGACCTGCACTGCCAATTAAATATTAGAAAATGGCTCTACATAAACTTGACTACAAAAGATAAATTCATTTGTTTTTATTTTAAAATAATTAAATACCTCAGAAGTAGCTTTATATTATAATGTAGCTTTAATCAATTGTAGATATCAAAAATATAATTTAGATAATTAAATTCGGTTTAAATTTCATTATAGTTTCTCTCAGTGCCTCTTCCTTAGTGGAATTTACATACAAATGGGCGTTGGACTTTGACGCATAAGTTCGGTGGCAATTTGCTTATAAAACGTATTCTAATTGCCAGCGATTCCGCGGCAGGTGGAGCTGCCTTGCCCCGCTCCCCGCCTTGCTCCGCTCCACTCACTTAAAGCAGACATGGGTTAAGCTCTCAGCGCTCTGACTTAACCAATGAAATTCACCAAGCACCACACTCAACGGCGGATTCTGCGAAAAGTCCGCCGCCACCCTTGTCAGCGTCAGTAATAAAACTTTATTGAATTGTATTGATTTTAAAATTATTACCATTGAGGCGGAAGTAATGCAATGTAGCCGTGCATATGTATGAGTGTGTGGGTGTGTGTGTAGCAGGGAGTAGTTTGCGCGTGTGTGTGTGTTGGTGGGGGCGCTCAAGTGTGTTCTAGCAACGGCTGTTGGAATTTAACAAACAACAACATTTTCATTATTGTGTGCAGCTCAGTGCAAAAAAAGGCAAAAAGAGGGAATAAAGCGAACCCAAACAAAGGACTCACCGAAAGGGGATTTAGCAAAGGGGTGCCGGGGATTCACCCCCCGAGAAGCACCCCTTCGTCGCCGTCTCAAGTGCTCAACTTTCCATTTCGCTGTGTGCACTGCAAAGTAGGCAAGGTTTTCTTGGAACGCAACACTCGCACACATTCTCGCTCGATCCCGGCTTTCCCTTTGGTTTTAATGAAAATCTAAACGCTTATTGTAATTTTCCCTCTGTGGATTTCTATATCAGATATATGTACATATATTTTTTGTTTTATTTTTCCAGCAGCGAGCGCTGTTGTTGTGTTATTGAGTTCGGTTTGGCACGTGCACAAATGCAGCTAATCGAGTGTGAAAATTGCTATGGGTTTGCCCCAGGAATTTTCCTCTTTAAGGGAAAAAACGCTTTAAAATGGATGTTCGGAATGTTTTTAAAGCCCTACGGGGTTATTGGTTAAGAAATGGAAATGGAAATTTGAAGTTTTTAAATATTTTTTAACAAAGTAGAAATTGCTTGGATACATATATTGCTATATTTTGTAAAATACTATATATGTACATTTCCTAGATCCCAAATATTTCACAAAAAGACTGTAATAATTTAATTGTTACAAATAATCAAGTCTTTGACGCAGCCGCTTTAATTTATCAACATTCCATGAAAAAGCAACCCTTAAAAAACTTTTACCATTTTTTCGAGGACCTCGTTTCTCTCCCCCACATATCCTTGGTATATGCAAATTCTTACGTGGAACTAGTTTCATTTGGCAGCCACAAGAGCAGCTCTCGGTTTCAAAGCCTGCCGATTCATTTCCATTCATGTTATGCAATTCAATTGTGTCAGTTGCCGTCCCAGGATCCCGCTTAGGCGTTGCCTTTCCGCTTATGCATATGCACAGGACCTGGTCGAGTTCCCTGGCCGCGTCCTTTTTGCACCCTCGCAGAGAGTTTGCTGGTTTAGAAGTTAAGTGAATGGCATCGCCCGGAGAATCCTTCCAAAAGAATACCATGATGAAGAATATATATTCATATACATCAAACAATAGGTTTGTGGTTAAATTTAATGATATTTAATGACCAATTAAAATCCTCTTTCTGCAAGGGTATAACAACATCTGCCTGACCAAGTTAGCATCGTTTTTCGCTCACCTGTATTCACGTTCTAGCCAGAGGTCCGCATATGCGGTGGACTGTAGCCTGCGGCCAAAACTTCGTTCCTAACTGGGAGCTAAGCCACAGCTCCAGATAGTTGCATCCCCTGGATGCATGCATCCTCCAGCTTTTCCCCTAGATTTTCCCCCAGATCTGCCTGGCACTCTGGCCCGGCAGCTTTTCTCCCTTTTGTCCTTGTCGTGTAAAGACAGCACTTGCGGTCGAGTTGATCTGACCGCTTGTCCGGGCAAGCCATAATTATGCAATTTCTTGTCAACATGCTCTGGACGGGAAATGCACAAAGTCCAGCAGGGTGTGTGCCGGTGTGTCTGTGTGTGGCCAAAACAAAGACTTGAATGTTTTAGCTTCTTGAAATTGCCAGACATTTAAAGGCAATTATGCAGAGTGAGTGTTGGACTGGTCCTCTGTCTCACAACTTTTTGCGGTGTTGTCGAATGGACACAGAGGCCATAAGCAAAGACATAAATTATTCATGGCTGCATTTCGGGTCCCCAATCAGAAGCCTAATTTGCCATGCTTAGCCAGAAACGAAATGCTCCGATGAATCCTACACACTTCAGGACAACACTGCGGAAAAAGTGAGAGCTCAGGAGGCTTTTTTTTAGGGAAAGCTTTCATTAAACTAAATCTATACCACCTTTGTATATTGAATAATGATCATTTCTGATCTTTATTTTAAATAAAAAGATTGTTTAGGTAACTAAAACGTATTGCATAATTTTAGACACCAGAAATAATTTGAAATCTCACACTTTGTAATTTGTTTTCTCATTGCTTAAAGTGTAATCTTGATTTCAAAAGGATTTATTTCAGTGAAGCACCAGTGAAGCTTGCATGTATTTATAGTCCTCCGATTGAGTTTGTGTGGAGTAAACATTGTAGGAAATTCCCTCTTTTTATGCTCACGATGCCTAATCACATACACCATACACACAAGCACAGCCATTAGGAGGCAAGCTAAGCCACTGTGCGGGCGGAGTTGCCGTCGAGTGTATTGGAAGTGGGAGTGTGGCAAGTGTCTTATCTACTTCCTGCTGATATGTTTATGATGCCAATGCCACTGATTATCAACTGCACAAGCCAGATGAAGATTCAGACCGGGAAGAAGCTGTAAAAGGAGCTCCACCAGCAGCAGCAGCCAAGGAAACGAAAAGTTATTGCAATGCGTTCGTTGCCTCGGCGGAAAGTTGTCATGACAACGTCGTACTTCCAAGCTGGGGTAATGCCATTGGCCGCAGATTATGATTGAGTTTGTTGCACACACAAACACTCAAAGAAAATTTTGTGAATTTAAAAAAAAAAAAAAGATGTCTTGAAAATTTAAAAAAGATATCATAACACTTTCTCAAGTTAATTATTTCTGTAAATATTTAGATCTAACCTAAAAAAGGATCTTGGATCTTGCACATTATTGTCTATAATTTACTGAATATTTGAAACCTTTTTTAAAAAATGTTCAGGTATTAAAATAAAAAATCTTAGCTTATTGCAGGCTATGCTTACCAACTCTCACAAATAACTAAGTAGTCCGTTTCTTACCAAATTTTTCTTCAAGTGCCTTGAAGACTCTTCGTAGAATAGCGTCATTTGTTTCCCTGCAATGTCGTGGCAGAGAGACATGCAAAGTTATGGCGGAGAGGAAGGTTCCTCTGTTGTCGTCAAGCCATAACGCGCATCATTATTAGGCGAAAATTATTATGGCACCCGCTGGATATCAAACACTGTCCCCATACCCATTCCCATCACCATCGCCATCAGCATCAGCATCCTCATGCCCCCTGCCTTTGTCACTCCTCAAGTTTGATGGCATAACGACTTTTGCCAAAAGGGAGTTGGGGCTGGGGGCGAGGGAGCAAATGCAAATCTCATCAGTTGGATTTATGACACGCATAATTTTTATTGTGTTTGAACTGCCAGGGCGTTGAACACATCAGAAATCGGCACATGTCCCGGCATTTTTGGCCGTGTTAATTCGGGGTCCCAAGATTTTGTAATTTTATGTTCTCAAGCAAACATTGCAAATTCTGCATTTGCTCAGAGCCGTTCGGCGGCTGCTTAATGGCACCATAAACAGAGATGCCTAAAGGCGGTCGTTGGTTATTTAGGAGCGTGAATGGGTGGTAATGGGAGGGATGTGGGGGTGTGTGCGAAAACAGTAGCCTTGAGCGGGCTGCTGGTGTAATTAACAGGCTTCTGACACGACGTGTTCTAATGCGAATCCAAGTGCATGTATTTATGCCAGTGCCTCGGGGCTTCACCTGCGACTGTTCCTGTTCCTGTCTCTGCTCTTGTTCCTACTCCAAGCCCTGTCCCTGCCCCTGCCCCGGCTACGGCTGCCGCATTTGTAATTAAGCCGCTTATTGGTACAGTGAGAACAATATAAATAAATGTAAATATTAATAATATAATGTGTAAATATATGTGTTTGTTCAAAAAAAAATACTATTACAAATTGACTATTAAAATTTATCAAAAATGTAATAACAATAAATATACAATATAATATTTTCCAGGTCCATTGTCATGTCTCAGTGCCTTGTCCAGATGAACACCTCGTGCACCGAGACAATGGCCGCCGCGGGCTACGCAAAGGACATGGGATTGAGTGCGTTTCATGGGCTCGGAGAAGGGGACACACTGGAAGGTGTTGTTGGCATGGTAATTATATTCGATAAAAGAGCGACGGACACTTCCGGCCGGGGCCACTCGAGGAGGTGACAGCTCCGGATGCAGTGACGCAGCAGCTGATCGAACCGAGAGCCGTTCCCATGGCCGGCTAATAAGTTAACAGCGGCATAATGGCCTGTTTCCTGCATGAATTGCCAATTATAGTTGTACCAGTTGTATCCACACACCCGCCTCCATGAAAGCTACCCTCCGGCCACCCACCAGGGGATTCGATGGCAGAAAAAAAGTGCACTGTCAGCCGGCCTGGGTTTTCTGGTTCGCGTGCCGCCGTGATTGATGATCAGCGGCAGGATATGGTGTGGGTGCCAGGACATAGTGCCAGTATGTTGTCGAGCTCGAGTGAGTGTGCGTGTGTGGTGGTGCTGTGAGCCATCTAATAGAACAAGTGGCAATTGCCATATCAATGATGTTGCCATGCAAAACCAATTTTGGGACAGGCGGGCCTAACGAAATAAAGCTCTAAATTATTTAACAATGAAGCCAATGGTTTCAATTAAGTTCAAAGATAATTGATTTGGAAATGGAAACAATTTTGCTGCATTTTGAAAACATGAAACAGGTTAAACTATAAACCATGAGAGAATTATTTAAAAAGCCAGTTCTAATACGTTTCCTTAAATATTTTTTACAACACGAATTCAGTTTGATAAATACAAATGCGTCTTAAAATAAAAGCAAAGCTCATGTGCACATTTGACCTCAATTACCAAAATAATTACTTTCGAGAGCCTCATTAGGATAAAGTAAACCTAAAACGAAATGCAGAGAGGCATAAAAACTGTTCACCAAATGCACTTGGTATTTAGGTTACGGCAACACTTTTCCAAGAAGTAAAACAAAATTATTTACGACAAGAATGGAAGCTAAGTATTTGGGAAAAAGCTGACATGGCATGACGATTCCGGTGGAGGATACAAATTGGGAAGCTAAATTAAAACAAAAAATATAATAAATATATAAATGCAATTCCCAATAAATTGAAATTACGATTCGGAAATGTTTTTCAAGATATTTCGTTATTAGCTCACTAAATTATATTTTTATTTCAATTAATATAGTAAACTCTTATGAACAATGCTCTCAAATATTTGACCTGAATATACAAAATACTCTTTGCAGTCAGCTAGCACTAATCTGCATTGCAAACTTCTGTTCAAAACCATAATACCCCACAGGGGTGTGGAAATACGTGGCCATGGAAATAAATTGCCTAATGCCCCACTCACCTAGTTGCTCCACTGAAAAACTGAAAAGTGTTTTAACCATGCAACTAAGCCGGTAAATTCCAATCGAATTGAATTAGTTACAGCTAAAAGCCCCGGCACGCAGCACGCACAATTGCTGCCACAACGCGGCAACATCCCCCCGAAAGGGAGTGGCAGTGGGAAATGCGGGAAAGCGGGAAAAGCAGCAACCAAAGCAGCGACAGGCCGCAGGCAAAGCCAGTAAAATCCATTAACAGCCTCCAAACTGGCCGCAGTGTTAATGATTACCGCTTATCTGTTTCTGTGTCTGCTTCCCTCGCCGATTTTCGGGGGGCCTGCTACACGCGGGTGTTATTTATTAATTACAAGGTTTTAAATTAATTACGCAGCTTAAAATATTAACACAACGACGCCCAGGCCAGCATCTGGGGCAGGTTAAGTTCAGCACTGAGGGGATAAGGCAACGAAATTGTTAATTGTTAATTCAAGGCATGTAGAGTGTTGGCTTCTGATTACATTTTATTTGAGAGTGTTTGAATATAATTTAAGAAACTAAAATCAACACTTGAAATTAATAAATAAAACTTGAAAACTTTTAAAAGTAGGAAATATTAATAACTTTTTTTTTTAATTTAATTAATGTTACTTGTAAGTTCTTTTAAACATAACAAATCATACAGTTCTTATTTTATTTTAATTACCCAAGAATAGCTTTTATTTTATGAATAAATTATTCAATTAACCCACATTTTAATCTCTGTGTAAAGTTGAAGCGAAGAAAACCCCTGGCAGATTGATTCGGCAGCAGGAAAACTGCGGACTGAATACCAAACGAATTTCGCTGCCAGAGCATGTGGGTAACCATTAATCAGCAGGGCAGAAGAGGACCGGGAAAAAGCTTCGGAAAAGTCAAGTCTCGAGTTCCCTATCCCCTATCCCCTTCCCCCCTCCTGCTGCTCCGTTTTCACACATCAACTGGCAGAAGTAAACTTTTAAAACTGTCAAATTGCTGTGTGATTTGCTGGCAAATAATAAACATGTTTAGCGAATAAATTCATCAAAACTAGCTACCGAAAAGAGCGAGTGGGGAAAACCGAGCGACAGGACTAACGAGGAGCCAACACACACAGACACACACACGAAATGCAAACAAATGGAAAACGTCGACAACACACGCAGGTGGCGCACGCAAGTCCCAGGGGTGGCTTGGGGGCCGAGTCCTGGGAAATGCTAGGGTGGCTCCACAACAAACAGAACTAACGAAGAGTTGACTTCAATCGCTGCTGCTGTCACCTAATATGCAGCGATTTCCGCTTTTGTCTATTTTTTTTATGAAGAAATATTGCTTGAACAGCAAAAAATCATAACAATAACTAAGAGCTGACGCTGGGAACTCTGTTGTTTAAATTATGTCTTACAAAAATATGCTTCCTAATTTTATTTAGCATGTTAGTGTGTTTTGTAGTGTAGATACAGTGATTAGTGGCTCTTGTTAGCCCTTTTGCAGCTACTTTGTCCGCCTGATAACTTTGCCTTGTGGTGTTTCCTTTATTTTCTTCCTGATTTTCGTATTTTTTTTTCAGGGACTTCCCCTGTCTGCGCTTGGTGGCCTACAGATTGAGCGCTTAATTTGTTAAGCTCGAAAAGTAGAAACTCAAACAAATCAGAATATCTGACCAGGAGTCAAGGCGTGTTTGTCTTGCTACCTATGTACGTTTCGGGTTTGTTGCTTTTTTTTCATTGGATGGGGGGCTTGTGGGTCTGTCTGGATGGCAGGGTCCATCGGTGAGGAGCCGCAGCTTCAATCAAACCCACATACTATGCACATACGAGTACACCAACTTGGCAGAGAGATGGAATTTGTGTGGCTGACATCGGGGCACGTTGTTTGTTCGTTACGTTTTTACCCATTTTGAATCCTTTTTTGAACCCCGAAAACCCGAACTCGAACTCTCGCCCCTGACCCGTTGGCCTTTTCTGCTCGTTCTCGTTGCTCTATTTTTGGCTTTTGATGTGCAGGAAGCTCATCATCAAAGGATCCCCAGGCGGACGCTGTGATAATTGTGCTTGTATGGGTGTGTTTGTATTTTCCTGCCAGCTTTCCTGTTTTTTTTTATCCATTTATGCTACCTGCATGTCGCATTTTCTTGGACTCCATCGCTCGATTTTCCTGATATTCCGTTCCCTCTCTTCTTTTTTTATTTTGTGCTGTTTGCACTTGACTTTTTGCCGGTTTCTTTTGCCTTTTTGCCCTGAGTATATGTGTGATTCTTGCCATTTTTTATTTCGCTTGTTGTTGGTGTTGGTGTTCTGTTTACAACTGGCAAATATTGACCCGCATTGATTGTCGTTTTTCCGCTTGTAAATTACTGAACTGAAACGGGGATGGGGGTGATGATGAGTTGAGGATCAAGAGGAGAGTTCAGCAGGGCGAAAGGCTTTTACTTTCGTTGAGGGGAAATTTGCGGAAAGGAAAGATAATTGCTTAAAAGCTGATATTGAGGCAATAGTAATGATAAATCATGGACTTAGTAAACTATATTTTAAGTAACGATTGAGAAATATCAAAAACATAAGAAAGAAAGCTCTCTCGTAAAGATTAAGGATTAAACTCAAGGAGGTTTACTCATTTTTTTTGTTGAGTCAAAACTAAGCCTGTTAATAAGTGAAGGAGCAAAAGTTGAGTCCTTTCACAGCCGACTTTTACTTTCCTTGTGTGTGTTTGATATATATATATATAAAAGTAATTGGCCGATGTAGCAAGTTCGTCGGCCCATTAAGGCCATTTAACAGTTACAGTTATGACTGGCACTGCCACAATATTGAGCCATTTTATGTATATTTCGCGCAATGCTTCTTTATTTCGTTTTTGGCGTCATCGTTAAAATGGGTTTTATTATTTCCGTTTGGCAGCGTTATTAATGTTGTTGTTCTGCTTTTGACTTTACTTCCGGTCCCGCACACACACCCACATGTACATACATAGATATGTATGTATTTATGTATGTATAAGCTTGCCAGCAATTTATATTTTTCAATTAAGCAGCAAAAATTTTACGCTTTGTTTCGTACAACTGTAATAAATTTCAACTACCCATATGGGCCCCCCTTTTGGCCCATGTTTCACTTCATTTGGCCGCATATGTACTGGCATTTCGATTCAGTTTTCCGTTGCCACTCGTTGCTGTTGTTGTTGCCGCCAAATTTCGCGTTCGCGTTATGGTTTCATTCCGGAGCGAGCGTGTAATTGATAGCCGCCCTCGGCTTAATTAATAATTTCGCAAAATTCGAACATGGCTTGACGATGAAGTTGCACTATTAGCAAATGATTTGGCATGCGAGTTGGAAGCGTTTACTATAATATATATTTTATATAGCTATAAGAATGGCAAAACAATGGAAAGCCCAATGGGTAGCATTTAGCCTAGAAAACCTAGGGCTTATAGAATTTCATTCAAACAAAATTAAACTTAAAAACCTTTTTTTTTATATGTTCTGTAACAAATGATGGTCCTATTAAGAAAGTGTAGATTAAAATTTCAACAGTTGAATTTCCTGCTAAGAAAATGTAGCTTTCTAGGAAAGTAAATTGTGGGGTTTACTTTAACAGGTACCCATGGGTACATTTTAAGTTTTTTCCGCTCAACTAAAGCTAAACTGAGGAAAAACAA
Source organism: Drosophila tsacasi (assembly GCA_018904565.1). Lineage (NCBI taxonomy): Eukaryota > Metazoa > Arthropoda > Insecta > Diptera > Drosophilidae > Drosophila > Drosophila tsacasi. The sequence goes on along the minus strand of JAEIHY010017502.1, from coordinate 45,984 downwards.
AAAGCATAATAGCTCTTTTGAGTGGAGAGTTTTTTTTTTTAACCCGAAACTCTGTACATTTGATATACTAAAAGCGCTGTGAAACCCAATTTAGTTTGACAAGGTTAACAGATACTTATGTTCGAAATCGAGAAAAGAGTAAAATAATTCAGAATTAAACACCAGATTTCTTGGTGAATCAAGACGTTATATTTGCTTTATATTTTATAGACTCCAATGTTATTTCCTTATATTGATATTGCTAAAATTAAAAAAGCTAATTCACCATAATCCCGCCACCTGCTTGAGTAATCTAACCTAACCCCCAGAGAAGAAATCTCAAACAGATATCCTTGGTACCTCCTGGGGGATTCGTGTTCCCACACAGGAGCAGCTCGTGTGAATACATGTACATTGTGCGATGCATACACATATATCCCAAAGCACCGCCCTAACCCACCAGTCCTATCCACCGCCCACTGCCATTAAACAGCTCTTGTTGGCTGTAAAGTGCTCGTTTAGCAGTTGTTGCTTTTGTTGTACAATCATCAAACGGTTTAGCTGTAAAACTAATTGCATTACATCAATTTTTCTGTTAAAAGTCAATAACCAATCAAACCCCGCACCGAACCGCTCCGCCGCGTCGGCACACAGATGGCAGGACGTTCGGATGGAGTTCCGGAATGGAGCGCGGGTCAAAGTTTGAAAGCGTGCAGTTAAATGCACACAGACACGCACCCACATCTGGCCAAATCTATATGTATATATATCGAGTGTATATTTAGATATGGGAGCGGGGGAGACAGCCAACCAGTCGTCGGTGGTCACTTTAATGGCAGGTGGACGGGGCTGCGGCACCCCTTTGAAGAGACGGATGTAGCGACGAAATAATGACAGGAGTAATCACATTAGCCCCCAACAAATACTCGTACTTTCGCTCGCCGACCAGGGTTGCCATCGCCCCCGTATAATTGTTTCAAATGGTCGACGTGGTGGTTCGCAGGCAATCAAGAATGAGATTGCCATTTGCAGATTATCGAATTTCGCTTGGGGTTTCACTCTGTTCGGGGCCGATGCCAAAATGGAAAAAGAGCTAAGAGGATCTTCCAGCGGGATGACAGCCCTGTCAGTGCTTGCATTGGGTGCACTGTGAGAAAAAACGGTGACGAACATTGGGTTTAGAAAGTCAAGTCGGAAATAGGTTTTGAAAGAGCATATAAGTTGGTTAGAAATTTAAAAAATAAAACCGAGTTAGCTTTATAAGATTATTTATAGTTAATGTTAAGATTTTCTGTTTTGGTTTTCTGAAATAAATAATACCTCAAGTTCATTAGAACTTTTACATTTTTGGCACAGTGCAGCTGGTCACACAAAGGCAAGCGCGCTTTCCCCCAAAATGCATTCACGATGACGTGTCCATGCAGCGCCGCCCCCGTGCCACATCAACATGACCCCCTGGCGACCTTCGACCCCCGCATACACAAACAAACCCTGTCAGGGGGTGGTGATAAAAAAAAGAGGGTCGGGAGATGAGGCGCCAAATGCTGACGGCGCACACACAGTTGACCAGCCCTAGACGAACGTTAAATCGTTAATTGATTACGGGACAACATTGATTGTTGTTGTTGATTTTTATTCGACGGCTTTGTTTTTTTTTCCCTCCCGGTTTTTCATCCGAAGTGGCAGCAGTGGGGCAGCTATCTGTATTTGGCCGAAGGATTACGCAGTGGCTATCCCCCGGCCCTCTAATGAGAAGCTGTGCGAGTACAAGAACTGGCCATGTCCTGCAGCATTTTAAAACTAATTGTTAAGCAAGCAGGCATGCCAGTCGAACGAACATCCATGTCACGTACGCACAAACCGCAAATACAGACAATCTGGTCGAAATATAACCGACAGGCAGGCAGGCAGGCAGTCAGACAGGCAACCGGGCAGCCAGTGAGGAGGACGGCCAAAGGCTGCTTTGAAATAGAGAGCGGCTCCTGTAACTGATATTGCAGTTAAGGCGGTAACGAGTCAGCCGCCCAAGGAGCAAAAAACAAATCGACCCATCAGGATAGCGCCCCAGCCCCTGGTCCTGCTCCTGCTGCTGCTGCTGCTGCCACTCAAAATTCTGGCCACCCGAAAAAAAGGCCAAAGGGCTGTTGGCCAAGCATGAAAATAAAATACGAATAAGGTACCAGGACGAGTACGAGTACATGGCCAACTCCTGACGAGCATTTTAAGCAGCAATTATTTACTTTTGCTTGATGCCGAATGACAGAGCCCAGCACCAACAACAGCACCAACAGCAGCACCAACAGCAGCAACGGCAACATGGAGTTGGAATAACAAAAGGCTTCGCAGCATAAAATTCAATTTAACTATTTTGCAAAATTCATTACAGAAATTCGTAGCATAAATTCCGGCTGTATGAATGCACTCCACAGGCGAAAGACGTTGGGTAGGAAATCCGAGGGACCCAAAAAGCCAAGAGCCAGGAACAGAAATGGAGCAACATTGTCTAGGTTACTAATTGATGAACTAGAGTGTACGGTGTAACACGTGTAGAGCAAGTTTCCCAACAAATGCCAGTGGAGTAACTAAGCCAGTAAGTGCACTGAAAGAAGCGGAGCTAGAGTCAAGAGTTTTGAAATCTTTTCAAAATTGTGTTCAAATCTAGGCTACAAGAGTGTGCATTGTTGAAAAAGAAAGTTACACTTTGCATACTTTTAGACACATATTTAAGGGATTTTAAATTCAGATATTTTTGGGACTACTTAGTGCCTTTAAATAAAGGAATTAGAAAGCCGAAAATTAGATTTACTTTTATTCAAATTCTAATCCGCGAAAAACTGCTTTCTTTTTGAGTGTAGCGGTCGCCACGTAGCGCTTGTTATTTTAATTTCCGCCTAAAAGTATGCAACAAATTGAAAGGATTACACAAAAGTTTATGCAATGCAGCAGGAGCAACGCAGCAGCAACAGCCAACTTAAAACGGCAAGACAAATGCGACAATTTAAGCGCGTTTTGGCCCGCTGGCACGCCAGCAACATGGCATAAAATTAATGTCAAGCAAAATGGGGAAACAGCAAAAGCAGCAGAGCAGAGCCAGCAGGAGCAGGAGGCAGCAGGGATCAGGAGAGGAGTAGGAGTACGAGAAGGAGGAGCCGCAGGAGGCCAACTGCCAGCTGAGGCATCGCATTCGCTCCCATTTCTCCACCTCTGCCACGCTGTCAGCCAAAAACTGCTTAAAAATGATGTGGGACGGGCTGGCTGGATCGGCTTGGCTTTCCAGCTCGCCATGTGGGTTTCAAGTTGCAGCAACTTTTGTTGCATATTCAGCAGCAAGTGAAACATCAACAGCAACAGCGACTGCAATTTGCTCCATTCGGAATAAACTTGGCAACGCTTATATGGCCGCATTTTGTGGCAAATAAACTTGCAACTGGCAGCCATAAAAACTATGTCGATGTCGACAAATTATGCTGCGAGCTCGACTGGATAAAATCCCTTATGCTGCCGCCTGACATTTATCACCGACGACGCATCGAGAGTGACTTTTAGGCGCCAGCTATCATCGGTCTGCCCGAATCAATGGGGCTGCCTGGGCAAATTGCGTCAGCCAGATGCACTTGCAACCTGATTTCGTGCCGCACTAATGATTGCACATTGTGCACCTATGTGCGTGCCGGCAAATGGCAATGGGGATTTTCCTTTCTGCTGATTTTCCACATTGTAGTGACACAATATCAGATGAAAAGTCACAGCCGGTGAAGGGGTTTACCTTGGTCTTGCTATGCCTTAATCATGAGTATTTAATATTTTATTGAGAACGGGCTTTACTTCTATTTTTAATTTCCCTTTGACCCTTAAACCCAAGATTGAGCGAAATCTTTCGCATTAATTTATATTTAGAAGAATTTCACATCAGTTGAACTTATTTAAAGATTTTTCTTGGAAAGAGATATAAAAAATACCTATGTATATTTGAACTTTAGTAAAGATTTCTTAGAATTCCGATTTCTGGCAATCTGGCGTTCCCAATTTTATTTAATAAATACCTCCAAGTGGGGCTGGGAGGTAAATTAGTAGAGTTTCGATTGAGATGGCATCCCCGACTTCACTGCTGATTGCTTCGGCGATCCTGATTCTTGCGGAACAAGGATCCGCCCAGTTACTGGACGAGGGATGCCTTCCGTCGTATAAGCCGATGATTATCGGGGGAGCAGATGCTGCTCAAACTCCATGGATGGCGTATTTAACGTTCGAAGACTCCGGCGTGCGGAAGATGTGCGGCGGCTCGCTTATTGCCAATCGTAAGCAAAGCACTTCAAATTATAACTTTTATTATACAAACAAAAAACAAATAATAAACAATAAACCCTTACAGTCTTCGTTCTCACAGCTAAACATTGCGTGCCCCAACAATATACAACCGACAATTTGTGAGTTTCTATATTTTAACTCCCGAAGTGATTGCTAAAGATACATATAATATTTTAACTCCAGTATTGTGCGACTAGGGGAATACGATACTTTGACTACAGACGATGGCCCACATGAAGATTTCGGAGTGGCAGCCGCCTTTGCTCACCCGGGCGCCGATATTGCCATCCTCAAACTGCAGCGATCAGTGCAATATACAAGTAATTAAGAGTCTGTCATGTTAGTGATATCACCGACTACACTTTACTCTCTTTCTGCAGACCGCATCAAGCCAATCTGCATTATCCTGGACTCCGGAATGGTGGGTAAAATCAACGCTATTTTGAATCTAACCATTACGGGCTGGGGTCGGACTGATCGGTTTACTGGGCGATCCGCGACTAAACTTCAAGAGGCCACTATCCAGCGGATGCACCCATTCTACTGCAACTACCCAAATTACGGGTTTTGTGGCAGAAACCCCACACAATTTATTTGCTTCGGGGACTCGGGAAGTCCCTTGGGAGCTGATATTAAATACAACGACGTCACTATATATGCTCAATTCGGAGTAACCAGCTCGGTCGAGACGCAGGCATGCGACACCTACAGCAACTACGTTGATGTTATGCTGTTCACGTCCTGGATCAGAGCCGCAATCCAAATGTCGAATGTATATTAAAACTAATGAAAAAATGTACAGATAATGTTCAGAATTCATTTGAAATTTGTAATAAAGTAAACTTGGGAGTCACTTGCAAATTAAACTGGAAAGTCTAAATAATTTATGATTGAACCTAGCTTGGGGAAATATATAAATAAAGATGTATATGCTTAAAATATATTAAAAACTGATGAGCTGTCAAACTTCTTAGTAAAATTGTTCTATTGACTTTTAACCTGCAGCTCGTTATCAGTCCACTTAAGCAGAAACGGAATATAAGAACGACCCAGAATTTATTTAAATTCTGTTGTGAATCTGTACGGTTCTGCCACACCACCGGAGATGATGTCCGCGTATTCACTGTTAACAATTTGGACAATCTGTATTCTCGGGAGAGGGGTATTGGCCCAGCTGCTGGACGAGGGATGCCGACCAAGACAGGTATTCATGATTCGGAATGGTACACCTTCTGAACGGGCTCCATATATGGCTTTCATAACGCGCAATGGAGAGCATCACTGCGGTGGCTCCCTTATATCAAATCGTAAGTATTCAACTTTACTTAGAGGTATCTTATTTAATTTCATATATATGTACATTTCTCAGGCTTTGTTCTTACCGCTAGGCATTGTTTTATCTACGCTGCAGACTAGTAAGAAATGATTTCTTAGAAAATTAAGTGTAATTAGGCTAAACGTTTTCATTTCATTTTCCAGCTTAGTTAAGTTGGGTGTATACGATACGCGGGACCCACAAAAGGAACAAACATTTGGAATAGACGAACGTATTCCTCATAGTGAGTCTTTCATTGACCTGATGCTGCTAAAATTGGATCGAGAAGTTAAATACGAAGGTAGGAATACTGACTGTGTATTTCTTAAACATTTAATTAACTTGCCCTTCTGCAGATGATATCAGACCGATCTGTATTCTTTTGGGACCACCTAAGCACACAATAACTGACTTTACAATAACTGGCTGGGGCCAGACTTCCAATGAAAACTACGCAGAACGACCCTGGATTCTCCAAAGAGCCGAATTAAAGCGTATCCATTGGGACGATTGTGGCAGACCACACGGATTTATTTGTGCCGAGGCCGCCAGTCAGTTTGCCTGTCGGGGTGACTCAGGAGGTCCTTTGACAGCTTATGTTAAGCATAACCATGAAACTGTCAATGCCCAAGTCGGAGTACTCCACGGAGGTCAGACCGACAGGTGCGACTCCTTTAGCCAGTATGCTGATGTCCTGCAATTTACTGATTGGATCGTTGAGACCACAACCAATAAACCAATATCTCAAAAATAAATTTCATATCAGGAAAATTTCAACTTCAAAACAGTAAAAAAAACGTTTAAACTTAAAAATGTTGCCTATTTATTCTTGGAACTAGGAGGTAAATACAGTTCTCTGAATCTCAAAGGTTCATATATAGGTTCCTGGAAGAGACCTTCTTCTGCTTATTATCTGTGATAATGTTGACTTCTTATTTAAATTTTACGACGCTTAATTCACTCAAAATTTCCTTATCAAAATAAGAAACCTTGATGTCGAACCTATACAGAGACTAAAACATTTTCATATTCAAAGGAGAAGAACAGTTCAGCTTTAAACTTTCAATCAAGATGACGTACGCGCTCCCAATTTTGATCCTACTGGTAATTCTTTACTTTGGAAGACTGGAAGCCGTCGTCTTTTTGGACAATAGATGCCAGTCGGAAAATTCGCAGAATTTCATGATCGATGGCAGGAATGCTGACCGAGCTCCATGGATGGCGTACCTAATTCAAAATGGACAATACATTTGCGGAGGCTCTCTAGTGAATTCTCGTGAGTTAATATTTAAATTAATATTAATATTAAATAATTAATATTAATAAGAGAAGATATGTAAGTATTATTTGCTTATTATTATTTCTTAAATAAACAAACAACAATTTTATTTAAAATTATTCTCTTTTGAACCCTGCAGAGTTCGTTCTAACAGCTGCTCATTGTGCGAAATCGATAGTTAACTTGTAAGTATAGTATTGTAAACTGCATATATTTCTAGTTCAGGTAAACTGAAGTTCATTGATTTCAGTTATGCAAGATTGGGAGAGTATGATACCTCGGTTACAACGGATGGCCAGACTTATGACATAATGGTTGTTAGTATTTATCCTGAACCATGGGGCCAGGACATTGCCCTACTTAAATTGGCCGCAAAACTGATGAATTTCACAGGTAATAAACATTTTTATTAGGATATCTACATATTACATTATTATAAAAAATGTCTGATAAACTTATTAAACTTCCTTTTATTGCAGATACTATCAGACCAATTTGCATTGTATTATTCACGAGAGAAGAAATACCAGAATTATATTCGGTCAACAACTTTATTGTAACCGGCTGGGGTCAGACTTCCCGCGTTGACAAGTCAGCTTCCACCATCCTTCAGGAAATATCGGTTTCACGGATAAATTCAGCATTTTGTGGCAACCCAGCAGGTCTGATTTGTTGTGAAAATCCCTCTCAGTTTGTTTGCCACGGAGACTCTGGAAGCCCCCTGACCAGTGCCCACAAATATAATGGTATCACTTCCACTGTCCAATACGGGATTCTCAGTTCTGGTCACCAGAAGTGCTACGATTATGCCAAGTACGTGGATATCGTTCCGTACACTGCTTGGATATCTAACCTTATTAACCAAAACTCTTAGCAATGTACAGGAGGTTCATCAAAGTGTAATTCAAAATGTAAATTTTAAAATTATGAATTGTTGATTAAATAAATAAATGCAATACATGCAAAACAAAAACGAAATTTCGATATACCCAGCAAATTTTTCGTGAATACTTTCTTGAAACTCGATTAAACATTTAATTTTATTATTTAATTGAATTTTCGGGATACATAGGTCTCACTGAATGTAGCAAATAAAAAATTATTAATGTTTTAAAGAGCTTACGGAACGTTGATAACCTTTACTTACACATTTTCACTTTTGGGGAATATTTAAATCAAAGTTAATAATAAATTAGCATAAAATATGGTAAAAACAAGAGATAAAACCAATATTAGCTCAATATTATATTCTCAGGAATTTATATTAAAATTTAGATCTTGTCTTCTATAATGTCACCTTAACCTTGCAGAATTCTTGTTAAAATGTAGTGTATTCTGACAACCTATAAATATTTAAGATTAAGTGTTAATTGTATTTCCTGGAAACTGATAGCGGTAAATTCAGCCGAATTTTTCTTTTAATCTATATAAAAGCGCGCAGCAAGAATTGATATTGATTTAAATTCTATTGCTAGGCTGTTTGCATTAAGATGATGTCGGCTTGCTCACTGCTGACTCTTTCGATAATCCTGATCCTCGGGAGACAGGGATATGCAAAGTTACTGGATGAGGGATGCCGGCCGAGATATATTCCCATGATAAGTGGGGGCGGTGCATATAATAATCCCACCCCACATATGGCTTATTTAAGGCTCAATGGCGTGATCAAGTGCGAGGCCTCTCTCATTACAAATCGTAAGTATTTTCATTTACGTGAACTTACTTTATGAGTTAATTTGAAATTATTTCCAGGCTTCCTCCTTACCTCTAAGCATTGTGTAGACTTCAAGGGCGATTAGTAAGTAATTACTCGTGCATCCAAGATTCTAATATTTATATTTATTTTATATTAATTTTTAAGATTTTACTAAAGGCTCTTTTTTATTTTTCAAGCTCAGTGGTATTGGGAAAATACGACAAGTCCACCCCAGAAAAAGAGGAAACAATTCCAGTGGCTTCCATTAATCCTCATCCTGACAAGAACATTGACATTGCTCTGGTGGAACTGAAGCGAGAAGTGGAGTACAAACGTAGGAAACATTTAATTTTCCAGACTCTATATTATTCGAAAATATTTAATACCTTCTCCCTTCCGCAGCCACCATCAAATCTATTTGTATTATCGTGGATACTGCTGTGGAGCCACAACTCATCAACATTACCGAGTTCACAGTGCTAGGAAGCGTTCAGAATATCCGCCAAGAAGTCTTAGTTCAACGGACTGACCCGTCTTTATGTGGCAATCGCAAAGAAGGATATATCTGTGTGAAGAACCCCGATCAGTTCTCTTGTGACGGTGACACGGGAAGTCCCTTGACAGGTTATTTCAAGTACAATGGTGAGACGGTCTGGGCCCAATTAGGAGTACTCGCCGGAGGTTCGAATCCTTTATGCAACACCTACACCGATGTCGTAAAGGTTACTCCCTGGATCGATAGCAACGTAAATGAGGAGAAAAAGGAAGGCATGTGGACGATAATAATTAACTATATATGGTCGATATTTAAGTAAAATTTAATACCAGCTACAAAAATATTGATGATTCTCCAAGAATAATAAATCTTCAACATAGAGTAGTCTTAAATAGGTCTAAATAATGGGAAACTTCTATTAAGAGTTTACATTCGAGAGGTGAAAAGACGGCTGAACAGGTAGGTAAATTTATTTATTTACTTAATTTCGTGGTTAACTTCTATCTGCAATTATTATACCCTCTGTAAGTGCAAAAATATATACATAGAAATACAAATAAACACATATAGGCGTTATCTCTGCCTAGAAATATTCTCAGTAATATATTATATTTCTGATGTGAACCTCGCTGCCGCTTATCAAGACATTAAACCCTGGCGGCATATTTAATTGTTTCCACAGAATTTCTTTTGAAAAGCGGGCGAACAATTTAATTATTTGATTGACAGTTGTTCTGTTGATTCCGTTGAGATGACATATCCAAACGAAGTCCTGGCACTTTCAATCCTCCTGTTCCTCGGGATGGGATCCGCCATGTTGCTGGACGAGAGATGTCATAGGTCATACAGATCGAGAGTTATCGGTGGTAAAAATTCTGAGCGGGCTCCATGGATGGCCTACTTGCTACGCAATGGGAATTTCGCCTGTGGAGGCTCACTGATTGCATACCGTTAGTAATTATTCAATTAATTTATTAAATATTTTAGTATTTTAATTTTCAAATATCTTCCCTTAGGTTTTGTTCTGACAGCAGCTCATTGTACCCAAGTTAACGACAATTTGTATGTAATCAATTACATAAAATACCTTTTGATGTGCTTACTAATTGCTTCTTTTGGCTTAAGGTATGTCCGATTGGGGGAACTGGATTCAGCTACGAACAGGGATGGCCCCACTGAGGATTTTCGGGTAATACAAATATTTACCCACGAAAACTACGTTACTCACATGTCCCATGACATAGCGCTACTCAAACTCGACCGGACAGTGGTCTACAGAGGTAAATAAAACGAAATTTTTGCCAAATAGACTTAAAATTAATTTCCTTTGCAGCTAATATCAGACCAATATGTATTCTCTTGGACACCACATTACGGTCAAAGGTAAACTCTATTCAAGATCTTACCCTAACGGGCTGGGGTCAGAGTGCACACTATTACCAAATGCCGACGAGGCTCCAAAGGCTGACGGTGCGGCGGATCAGCGACTACTGGTGCAATGGTCAGGCAGAGCGATTTTGTTGCCGAAACCCCTCGCAGTTCGTTTGCTTCGGCGACTCGGGAAGTCCCTTGGGAGCCATGGTCTCCTACAGAAAAAAGAAAATCTTTGCCCAGTTCGGAATAGCCAGCTCGGTTACGGGTAATTGCGATGGTTATGGCATATTCACGGATGTCATGCACTATACCCCTTGGCTCGTAACCGTAATGCGCCGCCATTGGTATTAGGTTGCAAGAGAAATAACAAATACAAACTACCATAAGATCTAGCAAATAAATAATTGTAGTTAACAGAAGAAATCCCTTTTTTTAGAGCTTTAAATTAAACCTGGGGACCCCAGCTGATGACCTCAAAGAGTATTTGAAGTAACTCATCCACGCTGATGCTCTTCTGGCTCAGCTTTCTCAACGGTGCCTTCAGGTCTGCCGAGTACTAAGAGGTTAAATAAATGATTAAATTTAATTTACAAAAGAGCTGAAGTAAATGCTCGAGATCTTTACCCTCGCTCGCTGCACAAGCTCCTTGAACTCCTTAGCCCTAAGAGCCTTGTACAGCTTGGCAAACTCCTCGCCTTGTCGCACTTTCTGGGCCATCAGTGAGTAGATCCTCGTCCGGGGCAGAGTTTGCAAGGTGTCGCGCAGGAAGGTTGTGAGATCGCGACGAAGCATCAGCTCTACGGGTACAGTGCGCGACAGTTGGAATGCCTTCAATCGGTCTATCAATCTGTCCACTAGAGTGGTGACATCATAGCCAGAGCCGTTCTCGGTCAGGTAGTTAATGATGTTAACAAAATCGGGAGCCGCTCGAACTTGCTGCCAGGTGTTTGTGAACTCATCGCTGCGCACAAACTCCACGGCCTGCCGGAACCGGGGATCGAAGATATAGTATCTGGCGGCTATGAAGCCAATGCGCCGCCGGGGAACCAGAGCAGCAAAATCTTTGAGATCGGATCGCAGGTCTGCAGAAACCGACGGCCAACAGCTGATGGCGAAAATCAACAAAAGAAGCGACACGGAGGCGGAGAAAGCCATTATGTGACTATTAGGGCTATAGGGTCTTGCCAATGCTTATATACCCCGGTGGGCACAATATTTGGCTTTGTTTCGCTTCGACTGGGGGTGTGCCAGGTGCTAATTGAAGACTGTCACCAGTCTCATTAGCTATTTGGACCGAAGAAACTATTGCACTAACGGAAAATTTTAAATACTAAACGCTTTGTTTTTAAATAAATGATTTTGTATAATCAGCTTTAAATTCCTAAAATTAAAGAAAAAAAAACTTTAATTTCAACTCTTGCACTATATTTTTAAATTATATAGTTCGGTTATATTTTTCTCTCTGTAAACCGTAGACTCTTGCTTTCACCAGCACTTATTTGCATTGGCACAGGGAATGGCTCGGGAGTCGACTTTCTGTACCCAGTATTCAAAGGCAGCGTCTTGGCAGTTGATAAACATTGATGCATTGGCAACAGCAAACATTGGTCAAATCTCGATAAATCAAGTGAGACATTCTTTTGTCTGGCGCAGCTGACTGTAATTGCTCCCATTTGTGCATTAAAAATAATGATTGATTCAGAGCCTCGCAATGCATTTCCTATCCCAGTTGAGCAACATTGTTCTGTTGTCTGCCGGAGCCGAAAAATTAGAATTCAATTGCGTGATTTATGCAGTCGGCAAATTTACGAGGCATCTGAGAATTCCATGCCCCATAACACCCACCTCCTCGGACTTCATTTGCCAGACCACAAAGCACACACACATTCTGTTTTAATTCAATCTTAATGCCTATGGTTTTATGAATGAATATTTCCCCAGAACGATTTACTAATATATGTATACCAGTTAATATTATTATTACAAAAATATTTACTTATATATTATTATTGATTACAATAACCAAGAAATGTGTTTCCCCTTAAAACTTATTCTTTATTGTTTTATTTTTCTTGAACAATTTCTGTAGAAGAATCGAATCGAAAGTGATAAGACTGGAAGAAATACGTTTCAGTTGCATTCAGGAGCTCCAAGATGGAGCGTCTTCTGAGCGTTGTTCTGGTGACTAATCTGATCGTATGTAGCTTATTTTCTATTGGATTCGCGATTTTATTAGATAAAAGATGCGGCATGTCAGTAATGGCAACCCGTATAACAGGAGGTTATAATGCAGAGCTGATGTCTAAGCCATTTATGGTATATTTGCACTCCGCAAACAACGAATTTATTTGCGGTGGCTCTCTTATACACCCTTGTGGGTATTTTTCTAGAAATATATATATATATAGTAGTAGCAGTATAAATTGAAATCTCCATTTAGGGTTCATCCTGACAGCTGGACATTGCTTTGGGGTCAGGTATAATAACATAGATATGTAAGTATTAATGTTTTTGTTTTTATTCGAGTATTATTTATATTTCTCTACAGTTTCGCTCGACTGGGCGAACACAATTCGAAAACTTCGATAGATTGTAATTATTATGGATGTGCGCCGATGCCTAGAGAATATTTAGTAACAAATCGAATCAGACATCCCAGATATAAGAATCCCAGGTACTATGACATTGCTCTGGGCCGCCTGAGCCGTCAAGTGATTTATACAGGTAAATAGACTAAGTTATAAGTCTTAATCAGATCCACTAATCTATTTGTTGACCTTACTTTATTCAGACAGCATTAGGCCTATTTGCTTGGCCTGGGGTCGCGGCTTCGAGAGCTACGTTAACTCCCGTAAATACTTTTTTGTATCAGGTTGGGGCGCCACTCCATTCGCCAACGAAAGCAGCATTCTGCAGACTGCACGTTTAAAACAAGTCGATCGATATCGATGCCACTACAACCATGGATACAATGTCGATCGCACTCACATCTGTGCAGGCGATCCATTCCATTATGTGGGAAGGGGCGACTCCGGCAGTCCATTGGGACTAATGATGGACCATAATGGTGATATGAAATACGTTCAATTCGGAATTGTTAGCCATCACCGAATGCCCTACAATGGAGTATCCGTGTTTACTAATGTTTTGCCCTACGTCGATTGGATTCGTCGAGTCGTTAATTTCAAGAACTAAAATATATCAATTTTTAAAGTCAAAAGAAAAGGTATAACATATTATAAAAAAGAAAAAATAAAGTTGAAATCCTTAGGAAATAAATTACTCAATATTAAGCATATAAAATCAATCCTAAGTGATTACTAGATGAGATGGACCTTTGCCTGTACTAAAAGTTGGAAAAAATTATAGGAATTTCTACACTGATACTAGGGTGTTTACCCTGCTGATAAGCTTGAAGTGTGTTCTAAAGAACCGACCTTATCACACCGCCATTTGTGCTTGAGTGCTTCGGGATGAAGTATGTTAAATTTTTGAACACAGTTTCTTAATCCAGAATGTCCATTTGGGAGAAGAATTTATGGAATTTGGAAAAACTCTGCTCCATAAATCTCTGGGGGAAGACTTCCTTTGTGGACGTTTATTAATTTCAAAAGGTCTGTATTCTTCGGAGGAGAAAACAAAATTTAAACAATAAGTTTCTACAACTGCGAACAATACAAATCTCATAAAAATATACTTTAACCTGTAAAATATATGTATACATCTTTATACCCTTTCCAGGGTATTACAATTTTAGTCAGAAGCACAGAACAATGTGAATGAGTCATTTCCGACCCTCAATATCATATACATATATTCTTGATCAGCATCGATTCGATCTAGCCCTGTCTGGTAGAAAAAAAATTGACACAAAGCTCGCAAGAAGCTGAACGCACTTCAAAATATGTATCTTTCTGCAATCATAACTGTCAAAAATTTGTGGCTTTTACACCAAATTTAAACATTTTGTACCTTTTCTGCATATTTTTAAATATTCGAATACTTTTTCCATTTCCCAATGATGGTAATAAAAGTATATGTATAATCAAATAATAAAGCTGCATTCAAGTCTGCTCACATAAATTCCAGGAACACCGTTTAATGGTATATGATTAGTAAGTTATTTTTTTTACTGATGGATGGCAAAGATGCTGATAAGTTCGAAATGAATTTTTTTTCAGTTAGTTCTATTTGAGTGCTTCGTGATGAAGTATATTCCATGGTGGTTAATTCTAGGAGTTTGTGTGATTCTTGGATGTCGTCTTAATCTCGGAACTGCTGGCTTAATTGATCGCGAATGCGGCCTAAGTCCGATTCGAAAGCGACTTGCAGGTGGCCAGACAGCTATCGAACATTCCACACCATGGATGGTGTTTTTACACAATCGTACGAACTTCCTTTGTGCAGGTTCACTGATTGCCAAAGGTTTGTTTACCTATTTATTGCGTTTCTTAATATTTTAAAAAATATTTGAATTTTTTTGTAATATTTTTTACTCAATATTTTAGCATACGTTCTTACCGCCGCCCACTGCGTTTCGCCAGCTCCCAAACTCTTGTGAGTAATTTGTTTGTCTTATTTAAAGTGTGTTTTAAATTAAAGTTGTTGTCATTTTCTACAACAGATTGGCTCGTTTGGGCGAATATGATTGGGGCCCCCAAAAGCCCTGCATACGCCGTTTGGGTTGTATTCCATCTGAGCGGGATTATAATGTTTCCGATATTTATGCGCATCCGGATTTCAAACCTAAGCTTCGTGATGATATAGCCGTACTTAGACTGGAACAGGAAGTGCGCTATACAGGTATTTTATGAAAAGGAATGCCCAGTCTTTACCTTAAGATTCTAGGGACTGAGCACAGTTGCACACACAATACAAAGAAGGTCCTCATATTCTTCAATAATCAAAGAACCCTTGCACAAAATTGTCTATGATCTTAGTTCTGCCAAGAGAGCTGCATAAATTATTATTTTATAAATGAAATATGACAAAATCATCCCCGTTTAACTTACTATATACCCTAATTCAATTAATTTTCCACATTTTCCCAAGCTCATGTGCGTCCCATATGTGTGGTTGTGAAAGACCTCCTAGAGGAGTGGCAGCGGTACGTGGCCACGCTGGGAAACCTATCCATGAGCGGCTGGGGAGCAACGGAGAATAGTTCAATAAGCTATGTGCTTCAGACGGCGAATCTCACCCAAGTGGACATCACAACCTGCCGCAATAAATACAAATATTCCGTCGATAAGAGTCACATATGCGCCGGGGACCCTCAGAAATATGCCTGCAACGGGGACTCTGGTGGCCCTCTGGGATTTATAGTGCCGGCCAATGGGACGGACTTCTACGTTCAGGTGGGAATCGTCAGCTATGGCTGGTTGCCTTGCCTGGGAGTTTCAGTCTTTGCGAATGTCTTCAACTATTCCAATTGGATAGCAGGGATTCTCAGGGAAGGTAGAACCATTACGACACATCGTCCGGTCAATAAACTACAATATAGGAGGTCAACAGTTCCTTTACAGCCCTAATCGAAGTTCATAATTTATGTATTTTTAAATAAAGTCAAACTTCACTAACAAATTACTCCAAAAAACCCAGATACATCCCCCTTTGATTGGTCGGTACTCAAGTAAAGTGCATACTATCTAGCCAGAAATCAATTCCAACTTAGAACCAAGTGTTGGGAAGTCCCCAAAATCAGCTAAGGCATCTCCTCTAATTTACGAAACAAAATAATCCTAAAATGGCCACAACGAAGGCAATAAATTTGCATCAATGCTGCAACAATTGGCTATACTCTGTGGAAAAAGCAAACAAATAACCGAACAAAGGGTGAGGGGGCTCGCCTGTGAAAGGATCTTCCACAAAAGCCAGCCCAAGTTACGTATGTTTTGCGGGACATTCGGTGTGTTCGAGGACAAAAAACGGAAATGGAAATGAACGCGTTACGTGTGTGGGTTGGGTTACCCAGAAGCCAACTAGGCCTCGGTATCGCCACCCACAATGGCCATCAGATCCAGGAGTTTGGTGAATTGTTGCGGTTGGCAAGGGGCAGGAGGAGGATAGCCCAGGTTACCAGTTACCAGTTACAGTTACCGTGCGGCTGCCGTGCGTAATAAGCTGCAAAACGCTTTTCGGTTGGCCATTGTCCTCTTTGAAGTTTGTTTATGATTTTCGGATGTTGCACGCACCCCGCAGTGGCGGCAAAAAAGCGTTAACCGCATTAGATTTAGATTTGGCGTATTAGTGAGATTTATGCATTTAGGAAATTAAACATCCTGTCCCGGGTGGACATTTTAAATTTCGCTCGCCCCTGCCCTGCGCCGCAGGCTTAAAGGTGTACCGCCCTCGGGTGGGGTGTGCCATGAGCCTGAGTGTGTGTGTGTGCCCTGAGCTCCCTCTGTCATTAATTTGAAATCATGCGTGAAATCGCGTAATGTCGCCAACACGGCCATACCCACAGTCCAGATTCCGGGCTCATCGCCATAGCTACATATAACCATGGCAATGGCCATGTCCACAGCCTCAGCATCCTTCTTGTACACTCATTTGTATACGAAAAAAGTGTATGTTTTGCTTGTTTTTATGCGACGCCTACTTGCTTGCCTGCATATATCTGCACTGAGCCTATATTTTGGGTCTTTTTTATAAACAATTTTATAAAAAAAAGTTAAATATTTGAATACATAAATTTGTTATGCTGATTTGTTAACCAGGTGGTAAAAACTATCCCAGAAATACGTTCTAATTTCAAATTAATGATTTCTTTGGCCAAGTTATAATATTTGAAAAACTTTGATAAGACTAACAATATGCCGTATAATTTTATATTTTATATATTAATATATTTTTAAACAATATTACGTTTTAACATTTTTAACGCCATTGCTTCTCAGATAACCTGTTAAAAACTAAAATACAAAATATTTGAATTAAAATAAATTTACTTTTTGAATACTTCACGTTCGGCCTCTGATTTACATGCTTTCTTATTTTTCTTGTATGCATTTATTTAAGGAATAATACATAAAGTAAATCCTCCATTCTTTTCAGTGCATTTCTCTGTCTGTGACTGCGCTCTGGGCCTGTATTTTTTATTTGGGCCCCATCAGCACGTTGGCTGGGCGGCTCGGCTCGGCGGAAATGCGTTCGACCACATCAATCACGCGACATTGACAAATGTGAATATTTTTGTTGAAAATTATATGCGGTGGGTGGTGGCAAGGGCTGGCAGAGTGGGCTGAAATAAGGGCTCCTGCGCCAGCGAAGCAGGCCAAGTGGCTGTGCAAATTATTGGCTACAATAGTGCTTCAAATTGGGCAATTTATTGCTTTATTGCTTTTACGTGTTTCGTCTGCGGCTTGGTTGCAATTTTTATATACACACGGGTATTTTTACTCTCCTCTCAGCCCGATTCGCTTTTTCAATAAGCCGCAGTCAGAAATGCACTTGTTGTTGCCGGTAATTGCAAATTTAATCAGCGCATAAAGTTTCAAGTGCCGGTGGATAAATCAACTCCAGGAGTGTCGCCAAAGTATCCTCCATTTTTGTGTATGTTTCAACTAAAAACTGGAAATACTATATTATTATTTTTTTTTCGATCCAAGTTATCTAGTTGTGGAAATTTGTCAATGTGTCAGCTGGTTTAGGAAGTCCGTTCATTTCAGTTTCTCGACTCCAGCTGAACGTAGCTGACACTGTGCTTCATTTTTTAAACAATCCCACGAACTTTTTTGTAATATTTTGTCTAGATTCCAGTGAACACAGCTGCTCAATTTGTTTCTACTCCGCCGCACTTGATCGAAATTTCGTATTCTACAAATATTGAAAATTATACGCGAACGTTAACCAAATTGCAACGCAAAATGCCTCGTTCTCAGGTGGCCTCATGTCTGCGTCGATCCATGATGATGGGATTGATGAGGAGTCCGCGGTCTACTATCTTCGCCAAAGGTCCTCTTTACCAGCAGGTGAGTTAAGCCCAAGGAAGCCCATACAGCTACAACCAACGGCAGTATGTGGACTCTCGTGTTTTTAGTCATTATAGATCTGTACGCTGACATACAGATGTTCCTTAACGTCTTACATCCCTTCCTTATTTCCTCAGTTGAGATACAAGTGCGAGACCAGTGGCCCCATGCAGGGCGTGGTAGTCGGCCTGTATGCCAAGGAGGGCGACAAGAGCCCGAAGCTCACGCCTGGCGGCGATAAGTTAGACGATCGCGTCAGCGGCAAGGTAGTGGAGCTGATCAAGGAGACTAACCTCACTGGGGAACTGGGGGTCGGGCGACTATTCCAGAACTTGGACAAGGAGTTCTGCTGCGTGGCGGTCGTTGGCCTGGGCAAGGAAGGTGCCAGCTACAATGCCGAGGAGGTCCTCGACGAGGGCATGGAGAATGTGCGAGTCTGCGCCGCCGTGGGTGCGAGAGCCTGCCAGTTGCAAGGCTGCACCATCTGCCACGTGGACGGCATGGAGTATCCGGAGCAAGCGGCCGAGGGTGCTGCCATGGGCGTGTGGCGCTACAACATGAATCAGCGGAAGTCCCGCCGTCTGGCGATACCGAAACTAGAGCTGTATGGATCCTCGGATCAGGATGCGTGGACGCGGGGCCTGTTCAAGGCCGAGTCCCAGAATCTGGCAAGGCGGCTGTCCGATACGCCCGCCAACCAGATGACACCGTCCATCTTTGCCCAGGCCACCGTCGATGCCTTGTGCCCGTGCGGAGTGGCTGTGGAGGTACGGTCCATGGACTGGATCGAAGCCCAGAACCTGAACTCCTTTCTGATGGTGGCCAAGGGCTCGTGCGAGCCTCCGGTCATCCTGGAGATCAGCTACTGCGGCACTTCGCCGGAGGAACGCCCTATCCTGATGCTCGGCAAGGGGCTGACTTTCAACAGCGGCGGTCTGTGCCTGCTACCCGGCAAGGGCATGGATGAGTACCGGGGAGCAGTCTCGGGTGCTGCGGTGTGTGTGGCTGCCATCCGGGCGGCTGCTGCTCTCTCTTTGCCCATCAATGTCTCCGCTGTGCTGCCCCTTTGCGAGAATATGCCTTCTGGAATGGCCACCAAGCCAGGCGATGTGGTCACCCTGCTCAACGGCAAGACTTTGCGCGTCAAGGACATGTCCCTGGCTGGCACCGTCCTCCTCGCCGATCCCCTGCTCTATGCCCAGACGGTGATGAAGCCCAAGCTGGTGGTGGAGGTGGGGGCAATGGCCAGTGGCGTGCGCAAGGGATTGGGTGCTTCGGCGACGGGTCTGTGGACCAACAATTCCTTCCTCTGGAAGAACTTCCAGAAGGCGGGCGCCCTCACCGGAGATCGGCTATGGCGCATGCCCCTCTGGAAGTACTTTAGCAAACTGGTTGCCCCCACCAGGGCCTACGATATGTGCAACAGGGGCGTGGGCCATGCCACCTCTTGCCTGGCCGCCGCCATGCTCTTCGAGCTGGTGCCCTGCTCCGACTGGGTGCACCTGGATATCCACGGCACCGGAATGCTGGCCATGCACGGTGTGCCGCCATATTTACTCAAGAACCACATGAGCGGAAGGCCCACGCGCTCCATTGTTCAGTTCCTATTCCAGATGGCCTGCAAATCGTGATTCTTCATGAGAGTATTGACGAGGGATCCGCAATGTTCCAAAATGTGTGTTCCTGAAAGACAGATTTCAATGTCTGTGCTGTCCCCAATTATTATCCTTAATGACGTCCTGTCTGCTAGAAGACAAAGAGTGTTGTGTATAGTCCGTATGTGTTAAAACCAAGAAGAAAGAATTCAGCGGTCAGTATAGGGTAACCCCTAATAAAATTGTTAAAAGTGTTTTTGGTTATTTTTATTTTAATTTATGGTGGTGGTAAATTGATCTACCTAGATTCAAGTGCAGTATGCACATTGTAATTAAAAATATTTCTATAAATTTGTTGCATTCTTCCACACTTCCTGCAGAGTCCAAAGGTTATATAATTTCAGTTCCTCATGGACTAGCTTTAAGACTCCGTTTATAGCCTGGACTAAGTGCTGGCCGGCAGGTCTCGTTTACATATGCCTAATTAGTGCTAAGAAAGGAAAGCATATTCGGGTATTTCGGTACAGGACCTAATTGCACCAAGGAAACGCAGGTTGTGTACGTGCTGAAAAGAGCGTTCATTCTTTATTAATGCGCACATGTTTTGCATAGGTAATGACATGCACAGGGACAAGTTTTGGGCCGCTTTTGAGACCAATATGTGTGTATGTGTGTGCGTGACGAAGGTTTTCCCCGCCATTTTTCCGCTCATCATGGCGAGCTAATATATATTCTGTGGAAAGTTCTAAATGCCAAGGCCTTTGCATAATTTTAAACGGATGATCTGTAGGTATGTATAGTTAACGTAACTTCAAGCAAGGGACTATAGGAGTTTTTAATTAAATGTAAAGAAGATATCTTAAATAAATATTTCAGACATGTTTAAATTCGAAGAATATTTATTAAATAAATATTTCAAGCTGGTAATTTAAATCGAATTACCAATATAATATTAATTACTTTATTTTAAGTGTAATAAAAATTATTTACTCTAACAAATATTCCATTATAAGATCTTTTTCGATTTTTCAATTACACAAAGTAAAAAAAAAAAAATTAAATACTGCCACAGATAGTACCCCGGAAAGCTTCGGTTTTTTAATGAATTTTTTCCAGCATGTTTTTAGGTCCTCGCCGAATTGATTTAATTTTTCCTTTTGGGGCCGTCTTCTCTGCTTTTTTATTTGCTGATTCGTGCGCGTTTTTATCGCAGTCTCGGTTTCGCTTTCGGTATCTTGTTTGTTGCTTAATTGGAAGGAAATTAAAAAATAAACAAGCAGCGCCAAAAGCAAATACTACACGTTGGCGATTACCTGGACAGCGCGGCGAAACAACCACCAACCCTGGACACGTCTCCCTCCCGTCCGCGAAATGGGCCCACCGGCTGTTTGGAATTTAATTTTCATTTCCCTCCTCCCCCCAAACTTCAGCGTTAATTTTATCTTGAAAATAGATTTCCAGGTTGTTTGTTATTTTAGGACCCGCTTGCGTAGAGAATTTCGCTCACCGGCAAACTTAACAACAGCTCAAGGACTGGCCTCAGTATTTGCCTTGAATTAATTAAAACCCATCGATGCCGAAGGAAAATGCCCGCCAATTGGCAGCGAGAGCGTGGGTACAAGAAGTACCATCAGCAATTGGCTAATTGAGGCTAGTACGAGTATATTGTTTCAAATAGACACACACATATCGGTGGACACACTCACGTGGGGAAGGGCACGGAGCCAGCCAGGCCACAAATTGAAATTCAGGGCAACAGTTGAGCCAAGCAAACAGAATTTGCCCATTGATGAGAAGCTGGCTGGTCGGGAGCGCAAGTTTCGGCTTGCCCCCGGGCCGTGGAAAGTGTCTCCTAGTTTGGCGATGCGTGTCCTAAACTGGGTTTGGCTTTGGCTTCGGGTTGCCTGAAAAGGATGCCTTCAGATGCAGGGCGAGAAAAATTGAATAGATATTTTGAGAATAATTAAAAGATTAACAATCCTACAAATTCAAATAAATATAAGCAGGAAAGGGATCTACCTTTAGGTTTAATACTAAATAAGACATTTTAAAAATAGTTCAGAAAAATTACAAGAACTTTTTTAATAAATCCTAATATTATTTGCAGAATATTAAATGAAAGAACAATTAATTTCTTCAAAAAGCTCCTCACAATTCCCTTCTACATTCAGCTGAAATAATAAAAATTTTAAAGTTATTTTCCGGCACTCAAAAGTCTTACGATTTTCTTTCCGTACTCTCGCATAACTAATAAGACACTTATTATGCGATGGCGGTCGGGTAACGTTAGACCAAGTTTAACGATATCACGTACATACGTTAACTAACGCTAACTACGTCGTTAAGTGGGGGTACGAGTGCCGGTGCGTCTGCCTCTAAATATATATATATATGTGTGTGTGTGTGGAGGGACACGCGCCAGGACAAGGATACTGGCAAGGATGTGGATACGGGCACGGACACGGGAAGCCGGAGTAACGAGCCAGAGTCGCCGCCCGGAGTCGGTGGCATTCACTAATCAAGCCGGGCTATAGGTTTCCTGCTGTGCGCGAGCAGAAAATTTACATTTTCAATGTCCTGGGTCGTCGCGTGGGCACTCAGGTGAGCTCGGGTCGGTTTATGGAGCCAGAGTCGAAGCCGGAGCCGGAGCTGGAGCTAGAGCTAGGGCTGGTCGTGTTGTTGGTGTAATAATCAGGATCACGTCGCCAAACATGCGGCTTAGTTAAATGCCGCTAATTAGGCCCTTTTGTGCGCATTCCTGGCCGGGCTATTAAAAACTGAGCTAGCCATAAAGGCCGACCGTTAATCAGCTGCACATACCGAAATACCAGAAACGACTTTAGTGGGGAGGCAATAAAAACACTCGTAATGCGCGGCAAGGAAAAGTTATTCGCAAACCGAGCTCCCACCACCACCACCACCACCATCATCATCATCATGCGAAGAAGAATCGCTGTTGTGTGCTCGCAGGATTTTTAATTATGCTTGGGTCAGTGCCAGTTGAACTCCACTCTCTGCTTGCCAAAAAGAATCTATTCCGATTGAAAATTGCCAGAGACAGAAAACAATAAACATAAGCGCCATATTTTATATTTCCGCAACAAGAAACAGCGGGAAATTGTCAACGAGCACATGAAAGTAGTCAGCCAAGGTTCTGGGCTGGAAGGGGCGGTCGGGAAAATGTGTCCAAACGCTGCCAAATGGCCAATTCCATTGAACTTGGCTTGGGCCTTCGCTGCCTTGCCTTCGCTGCGTAGGGCGCCAGCTTTAAGCCGGCCCGGCACTTTGTAGCTCATGAATAATCCTTTTCAGCTTAATCGACTAACCCCACCGAGGAAGGGGTTCAAATCAGTTTGAAAATCCAAATAAATATGCAAATTCCGCAGGAGCGGGGCCGGGGACAGGGGTCCAGAAAAGGTGTCCCAAAAGGTACATTAGAGCCCGACAGGCGGGCACTCCACCTGTAAAATGTTTTTGTCACCTACGTAATCGATTAAGCGATAAGGTGGATACAATGAGGGCTCACAAAGAGGGCCAGACAAAGCGCTTTCAAATTGAATTTATATGGCTTGTTTAACGCCGCTCAAGTTTACAAATATAAATATGTATATATAGATATATTTAAATAAACGCGTATATGTATATGGCGATGAATACACATAAATTAAAGCCGGATTTCGGCGGACTGTTTACATTGTCAGCCAAAGAGCAGACCTCGCCATTGTTGTGCGCGAACAAAAGGAATGTGTTTCAGCTTAAAGCTTATAACAAACTATCAAACTGGAATTAAGCACGCACTGACAGGAGCCGCATACACGCACACACCTACACACGCACACTCGCAGGGCCAGCTAATTATGCAAATGTGTTTGATTGCGAAAACAGTGCGCCAGAAAGTAGGCAACACTTTTAGAATCGCTGCTTGGATGCCAAACAAAAAAGGAGGTGCTAAAACTCGGTGGCAGTGTCCTGACTGGGTTAATATCCTACATTGGAAAGTAATAATCGATTAGTAAGGCTTTACTCTTAAAGAATATCTGTCAGGCAAGTCCTAGAGAGATTTTTAATCCCAAAATAATTCGTGTTTAATCTATTGTCCTTTAATGTTGAAAAATAATAGTTAGCAGAATTATTTTAAGGCAGGGAAAACCTCTGTCCTGTCTAGAATACTTTCGAAAACGATTTTAAGTAATTTTTAATATCAAATAAATAAATACATATAAAGTATCCAATTTATTATTTAAAAACAAATACCCCGCCAAAACTCCACACTCTTTATTAATTAGGGCATCGTTAACCCATACAAAATCATGTAAAATAATACCTTAAATTCACATTAACAATTCTATGCATCATACCCTTTTATACCGTCCAAGTAGCGGGCGGAAAAACAACGAAATTTGCATAATTATGCAATCTACGAAGCCACACACACACACACACATGCCGGCTCATTTTGTTGGCTAATTCCAAATAGAAAAGTTTTCAGCAGGAGCAGTAGCAAACCGAAGCTGGTGGAAAAGAAAAATTTATTGCCCGCCGCCAACTTTTGGTCAGCAAAGCTGGCCGGGATAAATTTGCATAAAAACAAACGAAATGTTACGAAATGAAAGCGAAACTTTGAACGCTCGAAATGCAACAAACAATTTAATACGAACAACATTGAACAAACTGTGGTACAAAAACGTTGGAAAAATACATATGATATAACGAGGGATATTATCCTTTCTTCTTCAGATCTTTAAGAGCCTGGCTAATTTCATCCTTTAAGGCCACAGCTCGATTGGCCAGCATTTTGGACACAACAGCATGCTTCTCGGCCATGGCCAGAGCCTCTTTATCTTGGCTACTGACTGCGCCCGCTGCCTCAATCGATCTCTGGGTCATTTTGTTGGCAGCATTCACAGCCTTCGAGGCCTCGGCCAGAGCACCGAGAGCCTGTTTCTGGGCGGAGATGTAGGCTTTTTCCAGAACATCAATGCGCACCTCCTTTTTTTTCTTCAAATCATCCAAAATATTGGAGGCCTCCGATAGCAGTGAAGCCGCTCCCTGGGCCATGGTATGCACATCTTTAGCCAACTCCTCGGTTGACTTTTGGGTCTTCTCCGGAACTTGGGCTTTCCCTTTGATCTCGCGCCTGGGATAAATGGTAACAGGCTTAGCATCTACAAGTTGAGCGGCTTCCTTTGCTTTGACCTTGGCCTCCTTTTCTTTGATCAGCAATGCACCAAATTGGGTGGAATCCGTATAGGGAGCCACTTCAACGGCGCCAGCAATAGTGGCATTTTCATCACACTTTGGGTCCTTGAATTCAACAACCTGGTTGCCCGTTATCGGTTTCTGGTCAATGCCCTCAATCTTGTCTGTCAGAGAGGCGCTTTCGTTGGGCTTGTCCCCGGGTTTCTTTTCCTGCTCCTTTTTCTGGACTTCCTGTTTGAATTCACAAGGATCTGCCTGAGGCTCATAGATGACTTCTTTCTTAGATTCACAAGGATCTGGCTGAGCCACACAGTCGACTTCTTTCTCAGATTTACAAGGATCCGGCTGAGGCTTACAAACTGCTTCTTTCTCCTTGGATTCACAAGGATCCATCTGAGGCTCGCAGACTGGTTCCACCTCTTTGGGTTTACAAGGCTCGGGGACCTCCTCACAGATCCCATCCCTCTCTTTTTGCTCCTCCTTCTGACGACGGCGTTCCAGATCTCTGGACTTTTGACGAATCCTCTCCTCCTCTGCTTCGCAAGGTTCTGCCTCGATGGTCAGGTCAGCGTGGCGAGCTTTAACCTCCGGATTCAGTGACTCCTCCTCGGAACGAATTATAGTCTGATTGCAGATATTGGGCTTGGAATCCCGTTCTTGAAAACTATCCAGAGATTTCTGAACTGAAGGATCTGAAGAAGTCGAGGAAGAATCTGAGAGTTTTTTGTCTGCAGCTTCTTTACGGGCTGCCTTGGCTGCCTCGGCTTTCTGTTGAACATCCTTGGCCACTACAGAGAGTTTCTCTTTTAAACTGTGAAACAAAACGGTAGCTTTTTCTAATAAATCCTTGGCAATTTTAGTGGCGTTTTCGGCCATTTCGGAGCCCACGGCCTCTACATTTTTCATTGTTTCGCTAGGTGGTTTTTCCTCAGCCGCCGCAGCACACGGCTTCTCTGGAGCTTCCTTAGCTTCCGGCGGTGGCGGTCTCTTTGGCGGCTCAGGTGGCGCGTCTTCTTCTTCGTGGAGAGCAGCAGCTGCTTCTGGATCCGAAGGTCCTGGCATTTGCTCCTCCGGTGTGTGGGGCCAAAAAGTGGGTTTGTTTATAAAATCGGGCGCCAAGCGGGGGCGAGCAATGCAGAATTCCTCCATGGTCATCTGATCGTAGGGTTTGAGAGCCTTGAGGAACTCTAGCCGCTCGGTATACTGCTTAATTCGAATGTTCGATGCATCCTTGTAGTCCCAAATCTCCTTCTGAACCACCTCCGATTCCTTGTCCACCAGTTCAAAGTATCGCTTGTGATCCACAATCGCATGTCGATTTTCAAAAAGAGAATGTAGTTTGTCGTACTTGGCTTCGAACGACTTAACCCAGTCCACGAATTCCGGGCGCACATTCTGGCGATAGTA
This sequence comes from Drosophila tsacasi, assembly GCA_018904565.1. Lineage (NCBI taxonomy): Eukaryota > Metazoa > Arthropoda > Insecta > Diptera > Drosophilidae > Drosophila > Drosophila tsacasi. The sequence goes on along the minus strand of JAEIHY010017502.1, from coordinate 19,363 downwards.
CTCCCAGTCGATAGCCGGCAGGGATTGCGGATACTTGCGAACACGCCTAGGTGGGAATGAGGATTTATTTATAAGCTTTAAGTGAGCTTACTATTTTTAAAATAAATTAAATGCAACTGTTAATTATATTCTATTATCAAAAACTATGAGAACTTGGAGAAGATTGATACAGGGTTTAAACCTTTATTCCTTAGGTACTTGTAGGATTAGCAAGATATAAAAACAATTTCCTATTTAAAAAGTATTTATTTTTGTATATATCTATTCAACATATCATTTAAACTATCCTATCGTAAAAGTTGTTCTCTTTTCATAATTATCAAAGATCTTCAACACTCACTCTTTGTACTCCTCGTGCTTTTTGGCAAATATTTGAAACTGCTTTTTCTGATTCGGAGGCACCTGGTCCTTCAAATCCGCCATTGAGACCCCTTGGCAGCCCTTCCTCCGGTTGTAACTGGCACCACCCTTCTTGATGCAGCTCACCAGCTTCTCCCACATCCTGTTTTTCCTTTGATTGTATTTCTTGCGCCTGAATATATGTTGTGTTTATATTGGAATCTAGTCTATTCTATTACTGGAGCATGTATGATTTTGTAGATGTGTGTAGATGGTGAAGGCAACCAAGCAGCCAACTGAGTGCCATTAAAAGTGAAAATTCCAAAAAAGCCATAAAAAAAGGGGGGAAAAGAGCGGCAGCAGCAGCAGCAGCAGCATTTCAATTTATAGCCCGAAATTGCATATTCATGCAGTTTCAATTAAATCAGACTCAGACGCAGCGACTGCCAAGCAAGTCCTGGCGTTTGACTAACTGACAATAAAATCGAAAATTAATTCCAAGGCAGGAGCAACGGCAGCACAGACTGTGCTCAAGGAAAGTTAAATGTAATGGCAGGTATCCGGGGTAGGGGTTGGGATCGGGATCCTGGCTTGGGGCCGAGGGGGAAATGTAAAATCACACCCTTAGCCGTGTGTCGAGGTCGCAAAACGCTCCAAAGTGACAAACGCAATTTATAACGCAACGAAAATGGGCTAATGCCAATTCTCCAGGTAATTGTCGGCCGCTCTCTCGCTCTCTCTCTCTCTTGGCCGCTCTCTCTCCTAAGAGCAGGACCAACCCTTGCCAAAAACCCAGGTTGAGGTCCTCGAAACGAAATGGCAATGGTACGAGGACAGCGCCTGCGCTCTTTCGACTCTCAGCTGTCAGTTTGACAGTTCTCGGCATCCCTCTTCGCCCGCTCGCATGTCCTTTTTCGAACAGCTGCCCTGACTTGGCGCTCTCTTCTCTCCTCGCAGGACGAAACGAAGTGGCAAAGGAACGGCGTGAGAGAGAGAGCGAGAGTTTGTCTGCTCCGTTTTGTCAGCAAATTTCTAGCGTCTGTGAATTTTACGTGGTTTTTTGTTATTTCCCAAATTAAAAACATTAAAAACTCAAGTGTAATATATTATTTAACCGTCTTAGAAGTGGACAATGGTTGTGATTTGGTTGAAATCCCTTGAGAATCGTGAATAATCTCGGAAATAACATCCGTGTTCCTTTTTCGCGTGTTTGTGTGTACCATACAAGAGTGTGTTTACATTTTTTCAATTCATCCTAACCATAAAAAACTAAACAATCCTATTTATGGTTTAACTAACAGTTTCCCCAGCTCAAGGCAATTATTTAATTAGGTAAGTAAATACCTGGAGTTGAGGTGTGAGTGTTTATATCTTTTATTTATCCCAAAAAAGCAGTGTATATTGTGCCTGTGTATGTGCTTGTTTAAGTGTGTATATGTATACAAACACATGTAAGTGAAGATGTGGGGGGAAAGGACATACCTGTACAAGGATTTGTGCGGCCTGGTAGAAATAAGATGAATGAGGGAATATGGGAAAATATCAAACAAATAAAAAATATATAGGATTTTGTATTGAAAATAAAATAATAATTCAAGAAAGAATTTAAGAGAAATATTTTAAAATTATTTACATTTTAATATAAAAAGTACAAGTATACAATAAAATAATAAGTAAATATTGCAACAATAATAACACGGCTTACCTAAAAAATAAATAAAACACCTGAAATGGTAAATATCCTTACAAATAATTTATACAAATATATTTAAAATTTGTTTAAATGTCATTTTAATGCTATATTAATACTTGTAAAATTTGTTTCAAAGCCCTATAGATTTTCTTTTTTCTTAGTCTCATTTAAAATATATTTATTTCGCATATAGTTACCAAATAATAACAATTTCTTTCGGAGTCATAGCCTAATAGTCACAGATTTAACCCTGTGAAAAATGTAATTACAGAAAACAAATGAAAAGCCACGTAATAGCTATGGTAACATTCTCGCTTAACCCAATTCCAGGCTCAAATTTATTTCAAAAACTTAATGAAACTCATCAAAATTCTGTTAGACCGAAATGAAATTCTGCAAATGAACTAATTGACTCGAATGATACTTTACAACTTGGCTGGGCCGCCAGATCCCGGACGATTCTCGACCCAAAGCCGACCAAGGAAAATAGAGTTTTGCGGCAAGCGGCGGATAATGTGGAAAAATAAATTTCCAAGCCCGCGCGTGCTCTCTTTCTCTCTCTCTTGCCGGCTGGCTGATGGCTTAGAATTTTAATGTAATTTATTTTTGGTCGCCGGCCGCCAGGAAACAAATAAAGTATGGACCAACATAAAAATTTATATGCATCGTAATGGCAAAATATATATACTCTATACATACCATATATATCCGTAGGCCATGTCGGGGCTTTGTTAAGCCCTTCCTTTGCCCCCTTTGCGTGGGGGTAAACTTTTAAAGTGTGCAATTTAAATGAAAATTTCCCGAGCTGAGGCCCGCATTTTCGCCGTAGAGCGTGTCAAGCCACGCAGCCTGACTAGCAAGTAGTTGCCCCAACCCACACACACACCCCAACACACACACACACCACACACACAAACTACTTATTTATGGAGGATGGTAGGTGCTGCTGGCTCTGCCCCCTTTCTTCCCAGTGCCAAGTGATTTTATGCTAATATTATGGGTCATTGGGATTTGCGCAGAGCAAAGTGCTTGTTAAACATTTCATTAGACTTAGTGTAAATACCCGCGGTTAACAGGACCTCGTAAAACCTTGCCAATCCGCCAGGCCCCCCGTACCTCTAAAAATTCACCCACCCCCTTTGGGGCACATGCACAGGAGTATGTGTGTGCGGTCGGCGGTGGCCCCAAAAGTTTCCTTTTGAAATTGAAAGTGTTGATGGGAGCCGCTGAGCCGTGTCTTGGGTCATATGCTGGCATATGGTGCCTCTTACAGTCCGTTTCGCGGACTTAGGTCACAAGAGAAATAGGAAAATGTTTAGGAAAATATTAAGAAAAGTCAGAGAACTCTAGGGAAATATTAGAAGTAATGTTTTTTTCGAAGTTCTCAAGAAAATCTCTTTAGGTTTTTATGACATATGTCATAGATATACATGCTTAAACTTATTGCTAACAAGTTCCTCTAAATATTTTCACTGCCTTTAAACTTATGCCCCACACTGTACAGCTAACCCTAGCCTGTCCGCGGGCTTTTCTGTATGCGTAATTATTCAGCAGCTGCTGTCAGTCTAAAATAAAAGTGAAGTTTTGCCGAAAAATGGAAAACATTTTGCAAGGGCGGCGAGCACAGGCAATGTAAGCCAGAATGAAAAGGCTCTCTGTCTCGCTGAAGCCAACCAAAAATGACTTTCGTTTTAATGCCAAAATCATGTCAGCCCCAGATGTGACCACATTACATATTGCACTACTTAGAATATATATTGTATACATATATATGCTATACTATATATATACAGCGCTCTCGTTATTGGATTCGTGTCCACATGCGGGTGACAGAATGAGTTTTTGATCAAGTGCGGACGTCACTCAAAATTTCTGCAATTAGTTATTGACGAATCCGTGAATCTCGGGGCAAGAGCTCGCAGTGCTGAATGAAATATGGGCATTGTCACACTTTAAAGCGTTAAATGTTCCTTTTCTGTTGACGCCACCTCCGCCGGCAATAATTGGAAAAAATTTCCATTTGTCCTCTTTGCCCTTGCCCGGCTCTCGGTTGTCAGGGCCAAACTGGACCAAGGAGGATGCTCAGGACCGAGGCCGGAGCCAGGAGCCAAGAGCCAGGAGCGGACAAACGAGGCCGTAGGCGCATTTGCCATCTGTCACTCTGGCACTCGTGATGAATGTGTTTGACGTGTGGCTCCGGGCACGCCCCCCCATCGGAGGTCGAGGTCTTCAGCAGTGGCCTCTGCCTGGATCCATGGACCCATCGCTCCATCGTTGCGTCCTCCATCGTCATCGCCATCGCCATTGCCATTGCCCTTGCCACACCGCATGACGTTGCATACTTTCTGGCGCGAGCGCCCAGTGAATAATGTGCGTTGGGAACTGACGCCCCTTCGATGGCTGAAATCTTAACGATTTCGATGGCAAATTACGCCGTCGAAAGATATATCTATATAGCTAGCCAAAAGGGATTACAATTCCACTGACTTTGTACATAGCTTATGTCTTAGTTTGTAGTTATTAGGAGGATGCATTTCTGATTGATTTCAAAATTGATTTAAATTATTAACCTCATTCTTAAGGAATTTCCCATGCTCAAGCTCAAAACCTCCTCAATAATTCACTATTATTTTTCTTTTTTTGACAACCATTCCAGATCCAATTTGAAGCTCTGCTAACAGACTGCCAAAAATAAAAGTGTGCTCACCATGAGCAGTGGAGCACCATGGCTGCTGCTTGGCAGTTGCCTCCTGCTACTTCTCTCACAAATTCTGGCAGTCACCGAGGAACTTTCACCAGGTAAGTGTGGAAATAGAGTATCTCACAGTCTGTGCTCACCTGTCGTTGGTTAGCTGATTGAACCCGGGCTTACCGTCTGGGCACTGGCTGAACATTCTCTTGCATTATGCAAAAAGAAATTGCAGCACGAATGTTGCATGCAGATGCACAGTAGGTCAGAACAACAGGGCCTTCGTTACATAAACATACACGGACAGAATGGGGTTAAAATATTACGTTTTCAATTCTTTTAATATTTATTTACAAAATTTAAGTAAAAAAAAACTGTAGGAAGGAATTAATCTAAAGGAAAACATTTCTTTAAGTCACTTTGAGTCTTCTTTATATAAAAGTATCTCAGTTTAAAAGCTCTTTCTTTGATATAAATTAATACTTTTAATACAAAACTAACGCGTTGAATTTTTATACAATACATTTTTATAACACACCTGATTGTTTATTAACTTCTAAAGAAATCGGAAAATCGGATTCTTTAAGCAAGAAAAACTCACCTGACACAACATTAAAGTCTACAGATCACGAAAATAATTTGTATAGATTACCCTGAGACTTTCTCATAGAAGATTATGAAAGTAAGTATCTCAACTCCGGAGTTTTTTTTCTTAATAGAAATTAACAAAGTAATTTATAAACTATTTTTTTAACCAAGATTCACATACCTCACTCGACATTAGGCCTTTGCTATCAGTGTACTTCCTCAGTCATTCCTGTGTGTCGATCTATAATGCAAATTTATGCGCTCCTCAACTTGGGCAACTCAATCAGCGAACTAGTTGCTGGGATTATAAATAAACAATGGACAACAAGTCGGGGGGAAATGAGGGCCCTTTCGATGGGGCAGAGCTGCTACTAGTACGGTTAGCACTGGCAGCACGAACATCAATTTTAATTATGCAAATGTCCAAAGGAAGCGGCTCCCGGACTTTGACTTCGACTTGGACTTCGGCTTTGGCTTTGACTCCGACTTTGCCTCAACCCAAATCAGGGACAGGGACATCCAATCCAATTGGCTTAGAGCTCATTATAACTGCATTAGCATTAGGCAAAAGTGTCAGTTGTTGTTCGTTTGCCAGCAAACTCCATTATGAGTGGGAGGACTCGACTCTTGGCAACAACAAACAGCAAAAAAAAAATTGTATACCTAGAAAAAACGCAACGGGCGACAGAGAGAAATTTTCAATTTCCCTGTGGCCCGATGGAAATCCTCCTGCAAATGATGATGAATGTGCCCTGGCTGTGACCCAAATAAATTTGTCAATTTATCATTTGCCTAAAATAAGATGACATTGGTCTCTGGCTCTGTCATTGGATTTATGCCCTCCTCCTGCGAGCTCACTTTTCGTCCCTGCCAGCTGGAGCAACAATTGTGCGGCTCCTGGATAGCCGGAGATGATGAAGGCTTTCAAATATTTGAAAATTTCCCTGCTCACAAGGCTTCTTCTTGTGTATCAACAATAATAATAATAACAGCCAGCTTGGAGCTGCAAGCTCCTAGGCGGGTGTATGTGAGTTGGGATAAGTGTCGGCTTATGCTTCTTGTTAAACAATAATAATTGCAAATCAAGTTAGGATCCTTGCCTTTGCTGGCACTTGATATTTTGTGGTTTTTGGTTTTGATTTGAATGAAGCCAACTTGTGCTAACCCCAAAGCTAATCGAATCACAGACACACATGCACTCGACTGCGAACTTTTGCGCTTTGTTTGGCACATTCGAAAAGGACTCTTTTTGTCCGTGTGCCTGTGGAAAGGAACTTCGCCTAACAAGCTGACAACTTCAAGTCCTCCACCTTTTGTCTTCAGCATCTCTCACAGCTCACATCCATCCCGAACACACACACTCCACTCGTAATTGAACAATGAAACTTGCGTTAAAAGTTTCACTCGCCTGCTGGAGGGAAACGAAGCACAGCAGCAGCAGCAGGAATAGCAGCAGCATTTCTTAAGCTTCTTCTGCCTGGAAGTTTTGCGGTTATCTATCAAATTAGTAAATAACTCACTTGACTGCATTAATATTACTTTGGCCCAGCATTTGTGGAATTTTTCACTCCTTATTAATGATCTATTACAAAGCGAACCGCAACGAGAAAATACTTAAGATGATTTGCCTGCAGAAAAAAATAAATGAAAATACAAAAAGAGGGATGCACACAGCTCACAGCAACACCAAGGACAACAGATGAAAATTAATGACTTGAAGAGAACAAGTTGGGGGCTGTGCACTGGCCGAAAATAGCTTATTAATTCATTATAGATTGGGTTTTTATCCTTTGTTTTTTTTTAAGGATATGTCAAAGTCAGCAAATGTGTTATGATTTATTAATTTGTAAGGCTACACTTTAGAATATAAGTATTTTGATGAATCTTTCATATAATTCCCAAGTGCATATTTCTGTTATTACCTTGCTTGAATATAAATTATCCATACTTAATTTATTTAAATTTATATAATAAATAAATAAGAGTGAAAAAAGAAGAACTGAGTTAAAATAGCAAAGTAAGGATTAATTTTTAAAGCCTAAGCACGATATAAGACATATTCTAACTTCCGCTATACTTCCCAAGTGGTAAAATAATTACTCATAAATGAATGCCTAGGAAACGAATTAAAATCGCACTTTTAACACATTTCTCTCAGTGTGAGCCCAACAAAACAAAAGACTGGTCCAGCAACTTTTGTTTCAGTGGACAATGCAGCACTCGAACCTCTTCCAATTGGCGAAACGGGAAGGGTACGCATTCCCCAACCTGCCCGGCACCCTTATATTATTATTAATGAGCGGGGAAAAAAGGTGAACGCGCACATTTTTGCTGCGATGTGAAATTATAAAAGTCGGGGATAATGGAAAATGTTCCCGGGATGATGGGGGATGTTCGAGTGGAACGGTCACAGCAGACAGCTTATTATCATGGTGGCAATAATAAAAGGGAATTATTAATACGACAAAAGACAAATGACTGAAATCGAGTTTGAAATGACTGTGGAATGGTTTGGGGCCAAGGGGAATGCCTTTGGCTGGGGCCCTTATTTGGGGGATACACAAATGCCAAAGGGGGGAAGGATACACCAACATTCACATTCACATTTGGACAGGCCGCAAAAGACAAACGAATGGGCCACGGCCTTTGTGACTCTTCCTTGACTGCTTTTGCTTCTGACCCTTGTGGCAAAATTGAAAATGTGGTCGACTCCCACCACGCTGTTGTATAAGGGATACATAACCCTCTGGAGCTGACAAAAGGTCAAAAATACATTATGTGCTAATGCAAAGTCCATGTTAATAAATGTTGATTGAAATAATGATGATTAATATTAAGCATTTTGACATTTTGGCCTGCGGCTTCCGGGCTGTCTTGCAAAAAAAAAAAGCCAACACTTGGCCAACAATAGTTCGTCGAGGCTATTATCATTTATTTTGTGTTTGTTGCGCTAGCAAATTGAAAAAATCCTTTTGTTTGCCACTTGCCGCTGCTCAAGTTGATTTATTGTGTGCACAATTATTCCCGGGAGGCAAGTCTTCTCTATACACTTCCCTCCTTTATTTGGCGACAACAATTTATAGCTGCAAATTCCTTGGCAGGCGGAAGAGCGACGACCTGACATCCTTGTGCCGCCTCACATGGTCGACATTTTTTTGCAATTTCATGTTTTATTTAGTGCATTTTTCGTTGCCCCGCATCCCATGATTTTGGTTACACCTTTACCTTTACCCCTCCATCTGAGCCAATAATTCCCAGGCTATCCTCTGCGTCCTGGCTGTGTGTGTATAGTATGTGTACGCTGCATTGGCATTTTTCGATTATTGGTTTTCTTTCATTTGATTGCACATTTACACATTTTTGTAGTTTGCTTTTTATTTGCCGGCGGTCCAGCTTCTCACACATTTTGCACCCAGGTTTGCTTGCACCACAAAATTTCGAACGTGCTGATACCGTGTCGCCTTTGGGGTGTATTTTTTTGTTATTCTTATATATTTCAAAGGATTTCTAGGCACATCAAAGTGTACAGATCAAGCTTTAAGCAGCCTATATTAACATAACATTTAATACAATTGAAAAGCAAAAGCGTGATTTATGAATTTGATTTCCAAAATCTTAATATCTCTCTGCCTAATATCCTTTTTGCCTTTACTACTTCAGGCATCGTAATAGGTGATTTTAATACCCCTGGGTTTGTAATTAATTAAATCTTTATCTTTGTGAAGCTTAAAATCGCATTTAATTAAATTCAAGAGAAGAAGTGTGATTTATAAAATTGATTTATGGAATCTAAATGTCTCTCAGCCTAGTTTCCTAAGCCTTTAGTTTCTAAAGATAATCTATTGAACTCATTCATTATCCAAAAACTTCAAACTGCAAATTTCAACATTTGCATACATAAATCCCCGCAAGAGGTATCGCTGTTTTGATCACCTGAAACTTTCTTGGCTTCTTTATCTTTTGCTTCTTTTTAACTTCCTTTGGCATCCTTGCTGTTTGGTAGCTGTGATTTTATTTGTTGTGCTCCATTTTGTTTTTGGCTCACCTTTTTCCATTCCATTTTTCCCCTCCTCTTTTTTCTGTTAGCTCTGCTGACGCTGTCAAGTGTTTTGTCGCTTGTCAACGATTTTTCGCCGAACTTCCGCAAAAGCCAAAAATGCTTGCCAAATCGTTCGCATCCGCGTTTGTGTGCATGTGTGTTGAGTTTGGCAATTGCCATTTTGGATATTTATTGCAAAATGCAGCGACTGTGAAAAAAGTAAACGGTGCGGAGGACATACCCTGTGAACACCCAGCCCCCAGATCCGCCCTCTAATTGGGCACTTTGTAACCCGCCCAGTCCAGGCCCCGATCCTGTGCAAAATGTTACATGTTATTAAATTAACGGCAGACGTACGGCGCTTTGCATATGAAAAGTGACAGTAAGTGCAGCAGTTTTCGCCAGGAAAAACGAGAGCGTGTTAGTCTACGCCGCAGATGAAAATGGTAGGGCAGACACCCACCCAGGGGTTGGGGTAGCTCCATAAACTTAAAAGCCTTGTCATGTTTGCTTAACATTCATTTTTACCCCGGCAAAGCCCGTTTAATTGTGTTAGTGAGCGTTTTATTATGGCACGGAGTCCCTGGACCACTGTACCCCCACCTCCTCCTATGGTTTTTCCCACCCCACCACCAACCCGGTGCTTTTCCCACTCTCCCCTGCCATTCCTTTTGGCTTTCCCATTGCCCAGAGTCCTGTAAATTGTCGCTGGCATCTGTCCCGTGTAGAGAAATAAATTGAAAGCGAAGCAAAGTGAAAATTTTTGCATAGAGAAAAGTGTTTCGGAAAATTCTCGAAAAAACAAAAAAAAAAATTGAGAACCCGCAAAAAAAAGGAATTTAATGAGTCATTTGAGCTATGCCCGACGGCCTGAAATTTCCGGCTGAAACAAGCCCGGCGAAAAACTTTTGGCCAGATCCTGAGGCTTTTCCCTCGCACTTCAAAGGGCGAACGAACAAACCCGGGCTGGATTTCAATTTGAACTTTGGAAATGCTCGAGGCCGGGGCCAAAATAATAATTATTTTGATTTTGGTTCTTCCTGCTGCCTCATAATTATGCATAGTTGATAATGAACGATAATATGCTGCAGTGTTCCATATACACTTGGCGGAAAATATCGGATTAAAGTAACGACAAGTACAGACAATTTTACCACAGAAATATCTAAATCTTAAATCCTAAATAAAATCCTTTAAAGTTCTACTTCGTACAGAATAAGGTGGAGAGAAATTTTTTAAAATCCTTTCTATAAACTAAGTCTGTCGGAAATAAATTTTAGCTACCCTTGGTCGATACTTTTTGACAATTTCTTCTTTGTTTCGAGTATCCTAAAACTGAAACTGAAGTGTGCCCCCGAAAAAAAAAGTTCCAAAGCTTCCTAACAAATACTCCAAATAAACAAAAGCCAAAAGGAAAACCCTCGGAGAAGGGAAACTCTGTGCGGAACAGGACAGAAACACAGACAGTTTGATGGAAATTGTTAGGCAAGAACAAGCCAACAACAATGGAAAATACAAAATACTTTTGGGAATCAACACCAAAAGCAAACAACACACACAGCGAGACACACAGAAGACAAGTGCATATGTCTTTTCGTTTGAGAGACGTACGGAAAAGGGAAGAAGTACGTACTACAGCATTGCAAAATTAGAGTAGCAAAGCGAGCGAAGGCAAATGAGCCAGGGACACGTATAGGATATATAGGATATGCAGGATAATGGGTAAGGATCCCGGGCTCTGGGTCCTGGGTCCTGGGTGGCATAGACACAGTTACTTAGCACGTCAATTGCATGTGGCATGTGGCATGTGGATATGCGCTCCCCAGTGAGTGGCCTTGCCTTGCCTGCCGGAAAAGGGAAAAGCCAGAAAACCGGGTTCGAACTTCAACTTGAAGCTTGGAATTTTTACACAGAGAGATATGATTATCGGCTTAATAATTGATAATTTAGAAAACTATTTAAAGTATTTAAAATGTGTATAATAAAAGCTAAACTTTAAATAATTTGTACTTTAAAACTATATTTTAAATGTATTTCATATTATTTCATTATATTTCATCTTTACAAACCATAATTAACAAGTTTTCTTTATTTCAAACGAGAATTTAAACTGTTTCCAAATATTTAGACCATAAATAATATAATCTGTATTCAATTTTTTCTCACTGCTTCTGGAAGCTGGAATTATATGAAAAATGCACAGTACACATCCAAACAACTGAACAAACAGTCCCTGCAAATACATACACACTTAGATGGGAATGCAATGAGCCATAAAAAAGCTCCTGGCAAACGGCAGCTCAAGTGGCCAATTGGAGCAAGTGTGTCCTTCCCGGGGAATCGAGTTGCCTGCTTTCGATTCAGGTTCCTGGCCTCACCTTTTGTGTGCTGTTCGGCAATCAGGCGATGTTAGCTGTAAATTGATAATACTTAACGTGCAGCAGCACATTTCCACCATCAAGCCACCTTCCTTCCTGCTACACACATTTTGCCATCTTGCACCACCTTGCACTTGCTTATTTGCACTTGACTTTGCCAGAGAGCGTGTCCTGTAGTGTCAAGCATTGCAGGTCCTTGATGCAAGCAGCTTAAAATTGCATATTTTAGTTAGAGATCAAAAGGATCTGTGGCAACATTTTTTAAAAGTTTTATAAACAGATTCCTTTTATAAAAATATATACTAACTGCTCTTAAATATAATTGCTGAATATTATTTTAAGTACTTTTCTTGTGGACTATAAATCCTTCGATTAAACAATGCTTTGTTATTAATACAAAAGGAATTCTGGTTTTGGAAAACTTCGTTCTTGGTGTCAGACAATGCCTTTGGCATTTGAGCATTTCCGGTTCCGCTTCTGCCACTGCTAAGCAGTCAAGAAGCACCTTCGCATCGAACCGATTTTAATGCGCTTAATTTTGAACAAAGAGGCAGCGGCTGCAACTTAGTAAGCCTACTTACTTAATGGCAACAAAGGAGCAATCCTTTGTTTGCTCAAAGGCGCAATCAGACAGGGAGCGGCGAGGGGAGGCAGACTCTCCGTCTAACGGTAAGAATAACAGTCGCAGGAGCAACTCCGGCGAGCCAGAATCTGTTTGTACTTTGTATTTGTATTTGTGCAATTAATAATGGCAAGTCTGAAAGGAATTTGCCTAGCCTGGCCTGGCTGGGTCCCTCGGCTCCTTTTAAGTATGCAGCAGCACAGTCATTTCATAATTTTCCCGACTTTTTCCTAATGAGGTGGTGGGGGACTTCGCCATCACCACCACCACCACCACCGACGCCATCAAAACAAGCTCCAGACAATGGTCAGTTATCTTGTTGAGAGCATCTCAAATATGCAAAACTAAACTAAATTCAATTCTTGGCTAATACAAATATGCAGCTCGTTGCTGAAAATGTTTAACTTTTGCTCTAATCTGACATAATGAAAATGAAGTGAAATGGGCGGCTGAGGGATTAGAAGGCGGGGCAGGATGAGGAGTGGCCACCCCGGTGGAATGGTAGATTCATCTCAATCAATTAGGGACCAGTCTCCGTGTGAGTGTGTGTTTGTGTGCTGGGGAAAATGTAATAAACTTAAGTATGCTTGCTGGAATATGTATTCCGAATATATTTGCATAAATGCAACTACTGCACATGCAAGCCAGGCAAACATCAACAACAATGGCTGAGCGGAAACAGGAAATGCAAATGTCTCACAGGGGCGGAAATCTATTTCAATAAACTTGCGACATTGATAAATTATTAATCTGACATCTTTCCAGTTGTTGCCATGTTTCTGTTTCTGCCTCGGCAGTTGCAACTTTTGAAATTCAATTATCCGATCCTGCTCCGACTCCGGTCCTGGCTCCGGTCCTGGCTTCATCTCTTGCTCCTGACAAGCACATTTTCGCCAGCCTTTCCTGAGGTCGGTCTAACAAACGAAAAGAAAAAAGATGACAAACGAGTGGCAATCGGAAAAATGTGGCCATAACTGGAGCGACTGGCTATATACACGTGTTTGCGAGTGTGTGTGGCATCGACAGGGCTTTGTGATGTTTCCGCCTGACAGCTGGAATTAAAATTCTTCCTCGACGTCCCGATTTATGCCTCCTCCAGTGCGTTCGGAGCGGAGTCAGCAATCTGCCAGCTCCGGCTGAATCAAAAGCCAGCTCTCCCCAGCCAAAAGTCTGTTAATTGTTGTGTGGTTCTGCACCTGATGTCGCCAAAGAGAAAGGGTTGGCAGCGATGCTGCTTTCGTTGCTCCTGCTGCTGCTGGAAAATTCTGGCCCAAAAGAGTTGACAGCGAGTGCGTTGCGGTGTTCGGGGGTAAAAAAAACTTCAAGCCGGATTTTCCCAGACTTTGCTGACATGCGGCTGGAAACTGCGGCTTTTGACCCATCAGAAAACTCAGCTTTGCTGCGGTCTCACCGAAGCTAAGCGATAAAATTATCCACTTCTTTTTTTCTAAATTTACCCGGGCAAATAGCAAGTGACAGCGTCAGGCACTCAACAAAATAACATTTAACTGGTGGGGTTTTAGGGGAAATTAATAGGTAAACGAAAAGTGAAAATATTAAGACCTTTAAAATTTAGGGTAAAGTAAAGCCACCATTTATAACTTTGAAAAGGTTTAGCTCAAGTTTTATGTAATAAAGAAATATCTGAAATTATCATATAATGGAATTAAAATTAATGGTAAAAAAGGACAGCATAATTGCCACATTTTAGTCCCAAATGTCTTCAATTAGTAACCTCAAAATTCGGTTTAAGAAATTAATTCGTAATAGCTATTTAGGAACTCAAATAAAGAATTCTTAAAGAATAAGAGAAAAATAATAAAAAGTTTAATATTTCAACAAATTTCTAAAAAGTTTTAATAATATAAGTTAAAACACAACCTCTTTATATAATAATAATATTGAATAACTAAAATATATTGTAAATTAAAATTACTATTAATCATTTTTGGGGTGTTTTCGCTGTGCTTATTACTAAAAAAACCTTTGTTTAAATTTCCCTTATTACTAGATATTTTTTCGACTGTAAACAGTATGAGAAAGGGTCAATTTAGAGGTGTGGCCACACTTTAAAGCGCTTAATTTTCGTCCCTAGTTTGGCGAGCACTTCTTCTAGTCTGTTGCACGCGCTCAAAAGGTTGCTGCTGCGAGCGCCGGCCCGCTTTGTTGCCGCAATTCAAAATGCAACGAATTTTGCACCGTCTGCTGCATTCGCATTTGCATTTCGCAGCCGTCGGAGTCGGAGTCGCATTGAGTGACACAATATAAATCCGAAAGTAGTTGAACCTCGTCTCGCTGGCGTCCAAAATGCTTTTTTAATTATGCACATGGCGAGGGAGGGGAGTAGTATGAGAAAGAGGAGGTGACAGAAGTCGAAAGGGAGACAGAAGGAAAAGTGCCAGCAAGTTTTGTTTGCAGACGAGTTAGACTTTGAAGCTGCCAAGCCAACTTCCTGACTAGTCTGAAGTCTGTCGCCCTGTCTCTTTCTCATCCCACTAGCCCCCTCTCTTTCTCTCTCTCTCTCACTTTTTGTGGCGGCTAGACAAGATTTGTTTATCTGCTGTCTCTTTCGCTGCTGCTGGTTCTGCGACTTTTGTTGTTATCCCGTTATCTGTGTTGCGCCAGCTAGCCGCCATCTGTCTGCTTGATGTGACACTAATCCCAGACACGCTGCCACCAGCTGACGGATGCGACACCAACCTTAAGTGAGTCGAGATCGGATCGGATCTTGGGGAGACTATATCTTAAGCAGGATTTAACCAAAACAACTGTCACTTGAGAAATGTAGCAGAACTTAAAAATATAAATTTCCTTTTATTTCTCATAAATGATGTACTATGGCTTCAACTAGGGGTCAAGGATCACAATTCCGGGGTTGCATACCTTCTCCTTTACACCATACTTAAGGTGACGTCATCAAGTATGCAATACAAAGACATGCAATTATGTTTGTGTGCGATAACTTGTCATTATGCAAAATATGCTGCATTATTTATAGCATAAACACAGGCGCTGACATTGCATGTCAGGCCAAAGTTGAATCCAGAAAAAAGGGCCAAGAACTGCAACTTGGCCAAAAGTAGCAAAAACAAACACTCACACACATACACATACACTCACAAAAACAAAAAAAAAACCCTTAGTAAACAAACGAGCACAAGAACAGAAACAACAACAATGTGCAACACAATTGCTGCCGCACTTAAAATTAATTGAACTTGAAACAAGTGCAGCCGCAGCCGCAGCGCCAACTCATGAGAAATTCTGTGGTCGAGCCAAAAGGCAAAAACTTTTAGCCCACACACACACACACACACGCACACACCGAGTCTCTCACACTTGCAGAAAGCTTTCATTAGTTCTGGCCGGCCAAGTTTTCGTCGTAGTTTACTTTTTCTGGTCAAGTTCCAACGGCAAACTTAATATTTAGTGCCATTTGCTTGCTCTGACAGTTTCCAGAAGTCAAATCGTTCTTGTTCTTGTTCTGGAACCTGCTGATGCCACTGCTGTTGGTACAGTCGGAGATCAGTAAGGTGAACAATTAAGAAATTTCATTATAAATTTAGTTATATCTACAACAAACTTATATTTGTAATATTTATTATAGAGGAATGTCTTAAAAATCTTCGTAGATTTTAAATTCTTTTAAAATTCCGCCCAAAAGTAGGCCACAGAACGTAACACCTTGGAAACTAAAAACTAAAATATTATTGCAAACTTTTGAATACAATTTTAATATAAATCATAAATCATTCCTAAAATGTAGATCTTTAAAATTAGCCAAGGATTCATTTTATTATCATTATGGCTTTGATAATATACATTTTTGGTATAAAATCACCTAAATTAAATACTAATTAAACAATATATCCAATAAAACTATATAGCTTCCAATTCAACTTAGGAGAGTCCTTCCGTAGTTGTTGTTGATGTTTTTGCCGAATGGTCAGTCCAGGTTCTCTTCTGCTCTTTGGCTTTCTGCGCGAACAAGTTGGTAGGATGAAAGTGCATTGAAATCTTTGTAAGTAACTTGAGTAAGCCAACTTGCGAGGACGACGACAACAGCAACAACAAACAACAACAACAAACAGCACACGGACACACAACAAAGGAGAGGCAGGAGCAGCAGAACAACAAATAACAAAACAGGACATCCACAACAAATGGTTTTTATCGCTTTTTGCAAGTTCTATGTGCGTATTGTTGTTGGCATAGTTGTTGGCTGCCGGTTATTTGGCCAACTTTTTATATAATGCATGGAAAGTTGCTGGCCGCTGACAAGTTGAGCGACCGTCCGACCACCAACAATGTTTGGCCAGGCAAGTTTTCATGTTTTATTTGGCATAATCAAAATGCTATTTAAGGGCACGCTCCCACGCTATCACCATTCCTCCCTTTTCGAGCAGCTTAAAGTATTAAACAGCAATTACAAATGCGGTCAAATTAATAGCAAAAAAGGGATAAAGATGATTAATGCACCAGTACATAAATAAAAAAAGCTTTAAACAAAAAGTATATTTTTTCTGCATTCAACTTAATTGCGGATGTATTAATCGCGAGGTTCTCCTTAACTTAATTCTAAGTAATTTATTTAAAAAGTTATTGGTTGCAGTAGATTTTGGTTAATAATTGGTAGCAAGCCATCTAACTTGAACTTTTATTTAAAGTTTTTGACTCTCCACTCCCCTTTCTATTACCAATTTATTTGCAAAAAGACTTTTTGCCCAGATAGTATCCCCATTTATATTTCGTTACTAATTCCTTCGCCCAAACTGTGTGTTCCCAAGATGAAAAAAGCGAGAGAAACTAAGCACTCACACCCTTTACCCCCCCCAAGGAAGCTTGAGAGGGACACTGTGCGTGACTGTGGGGTGTCATGTGTGGTGTGTGTCCTGCCCGTTTGTTTGTGTACGTGTTGGGGCATACGCGCTGTGCAAAGTGCGCTAAATTAAGCTGTCATTAAGGACTTAATTAAAGTCCTTTGTTGAAAGTTGACATTGTGTGAAAGAAACGTTTGCGAAAACAAATGACAATGGCAACGTTGTCGCTGCTGCACTTGAAAGGCTATCGCCAAAAAAGAAGGAAAAAGGAAAACTCCGAAAAATGGCACCCAACATCAAAGCAACTACAAAAGCACCAACAACAATGGGGGTGCGAGTGGGTGAACATGTGTCAAAAATTTTCAACAGTATCATGATGCAAGAGCTCGGCGGCGGCCGAAGGGGGGCGGGCGTGGGCGTAGTGTACTGATGCTGCGAAAACTCATTAGCAGGCAAACAGAGAGAAGAGGCCAGACAGACAATGCCAAAGGAGACAAACACACAGGCACACAGGTTGAGCGTTAACTCCCCTCCCCTCCCCCCGACGACAATTGCAAATATCAAGAGAAGAAGAAACATAACCGACTTGCTTTTTAATTAAATATTTTGCCAAGCAGACACTCAAATGCCAGAGACACTGTCAAACTGTGTTTAATTGCCGCCCGAAGGCAGAGCTAAATGCAAACGTGTGTGCTTGCCTTGCATACCTGGGGATCCTGGATCCAGAATCTGGAATCTGGAATCCGAGGCCGCAGTCTATCCTGCGTTTTGTTTGCCTGGCTCAGCAAATGTTTGCTCGTTGCCAAAATTGTCGTTGCTTGGAATAATAAAAATCACATTCGTCGCTTCCGCACGACTTTGCAGTGAAATTGGGAAATTGAAAATGCGTCATTTTGTGTATCAGCTCGTGAAAATTGGGAATAAGATAATTGGAAATATTAAAGCCAAGTTCTTTCTTATACTTTACTGCGCAATTAGTTGTTTTTCAATTTTTTTATATTAAACAGGAGGAAGCTGCGTGAAAACGACATTTACGGTATTCGTTTTTTGCCGGATGTCGTTTTTGATCGTTATCCCGGCCCAGAACCTTACGTGATCAGCAAAGTTCCCAGCGATGCTGAAAACATCGATGCAACAAGTGTTTTCGATGTTTTTGTTGATATCGATGTTGAGCGATGTTATCGATAGCAACGTTTCGTCGAGCTATTCGCCCCGAGACGCGTGCAGTGTCGGGCTATTCGCCCCAAAACGCGTGCAGTGTCGGGCTATTCGCCCCGAAACGCGGTCGCGTCTCGAGCTATTCGCCCCGAAACGCGGTCGGGGTCCCGAGCTATTCGCCCCGAAACGCGGTCGCTTCTCGAGCTATTCACCACAAACGCGTGCGGGCTTGAGCTATTCGCCCCGAAACGCGGGTGGATCTCGAGCTATTCCCAGGAAACGCGGGTAGTTTTCGAGCTATTCCCAGGAAACGCGGGCAAAAATATCGATATATCGATATCTTGATCGTGATCGTGATCGTTTTTTTTATTGTTGTTTCTTTTGTGTTTCCGCTTTATTGGGCATTTCAAAATTGATTTCTTTTGTGTGCGGTTCTTAAATTACTCCCTTAAATGTGACGAAAACTGTCAAGCTAACGTTTAAATAACTGTGGTATCATTCAATTCTATGTTCAAAAACTCCAATTTAAGTTGCAAACTCCCAACAACAACTCAAGTGTGTATCTCTGGCTCTGTGTTTGTGTGTGCAAGTGTTTGTGTGCCTGTATGGAAGTAAACTTAAAATGTAAACTAACGAAATATTTGCAGATCAATCACTTATTAATCGCTGAACAAAGCAAAAGCCGGTGCAATTGTTTAAACTTTTCAGTTTGAGTTTGTTTATCTTCTATTCGCCGCACTGCTCACTTGTAGCGCGCTCCCTCGCGCTGTCTCGCTCTCTCCCCCGCGAGCTGAGGAATTCCTGTTGTTGGCATTGTTGTTTCGGTTCCCTATTCTTTTTTTCCCTGCGTGGGCATATAACCAGTTTCCTTTATATACCCTGTACAAAGGGTATATTAGTTTTGTGCAAATGTATGTAACAGGCATAGCCATGTCCGTCTGT
The DNA here is from genome assembly GCA_018904565.1 of Drosophila tsacasi. Classification (NCBI taxonomy): domain Eukaryota; kingdom Metazoa; phylum Arthropoda; class Insecta; order Diptera; family Drosophilidae; genus Drosophila; species Drosophila tsacasi. Next base: position 95 of record JAEIHY010017502.1, on the reverse strand, counting down.
CTGTCCGTCTGTCCGTTTCTACGCAAACTAGTCCCTCTTCTATATGCTCTCACTACTACATATGTATGTCGGAACGGGCCGGATCGGTCGACTAT
>JAEIHY010017501.1:0-44548 GCA_018904565.1 Drosophila tsacasi | reverse complement strand
ATTTTTTTTTTCACCTCTCCTTGTTTGCAACCGTTCACCCACGAACCGGCGTTGCCATCGGCCCTTTTTTCAGGGGCCCCGCGGGCACTTGACTCGTGCTAATTAACTGTAAGCAAAATAACGCAAAATGCGCTTTAATTGAATCGAGGCGAAAACTGAATAGCATTTAAACAATATTACGAATTCCGGCGGTGCAGAAGGAAGCTGGAGCAGCCAAGGCAGCGGCAAATGAGGCAAGAGAGTATCTTCACGCTGCTCCTTGCTGGATTTTCTGCGCCACATTAAGCACACACTGCCGGGGCTGGGATAAGAGTAACCATTTGACAACATCATCGCCATGCTCCCCTTTCGAGCTGATTAAATTGCTACTTACTTCAGGCGATGAGGAGGATGATGATGACGACCGTCTTGGCTCCCTTTGTTCCCGGCCACCTTTTCAATAGCTGGCGATATATATTTTTCTCAGCTGCTTCTTTTTTCTATATTTTTTTTTTTTGGGCCAAATGTGTCTAGAGCTCTGGACCCTCCCTCTAGTTACCTTAAGTGGTAGCAGGCCTCGCCTATCGTCGAGTCCTTTCCCGAATACTCGAACCCTTAAGAGCGTAAAACTATTTATGGATATTTGTCGCATAAACAAGTTGACCCGAAGGGCTGAGGTTGAGGTTGCTGTGTTGAAAGCTTTAAGAAACTATTTTCCCTTTTCATGCAGAATAGAAAGTACTTGGAAAAAATCTTGAAATCTGAGGGGTTGATCCAAAAAATATTAAGAAGTATTGACTACATAACAATATTTAAATAAGTAAGAAGTCCTTACTGGGTTCTTTAATTTTATGATTATGATTAGGCGTTCTACCCTATAAATTTCGTCTAAATATTCCCATATATTTCTTAAAGTGAACTTCTAGCTGTTGACATAAATCCTGGCCTTATCCTTTAAGCAGCTTAAAGAGGTTACACCAACTTATCGCATGTTTAGCAGCCGCCGTGCGAAGGCAATGAAAAAGTTTTAGTTTCGATTTCCGTCTGGGCCCCTGCCAGATCGCTTTCAATTTTAATGATGATGGGTTTATTGTATGATTTCTTTACGCTTTTGTTTATGCTGCTGCCGCTCATAACTTGTCATAAATTTGACAGGCCAACTCGCATGCGGGTCCATTATAATCACATATATCCATCCGTCCATCCGAATGCGGGGAACTGTCTTGACGATTCCCACATAGTTTTTTGAATTGCGAATAATAATGACGGACTAATTGCAGCGAGTTAAATAATTCCCCGGCCGCACTGAGCTTCCTTTAATTGAAGAGCCATAAAAACCGAGCCGAAAACAGAAGCCGCCGAGCCGCCGAAGTAAAAGAATATTTTACGACGAAGCAATTGGCTATGAAATTAATTTTCCTAGGGGACAGAGGCTGTTAGTTGCAGTCCCCGCAGGCAGGAACTGAAATTAATGTCGCGTGCAGCAGCAAAACCGAAAGGAAGCGGTCCCCCTTTACCTTTCTATATATTTTTTTAGTCAACCTGTGTGGGGTATACATAGTGCTGTCATTTAATTATTACTCAGGCAAAACAGCTCATCAAGAGCAGGGAAAAAGCCAAATAAGTACAATGAAACATAATAATAATGGAAAGATTCTCTTATGTTTAAGTTATATTTAAAATTCTTTAAGTTCCTATACATTTTAGTGGTTTTCTTTGAAGTATTTTAAATTTTCTATTGTATCTAAAAATCTATTCAAAAAAGCTGCAACTAGCCAAATAAATATTTTTAAAACATTTATATCTCAGACCTTTTAATGCTTAACAATCAGATCTGTTCAGAAAAAGGACACATTGGCTGCACTGCTGCTGATAGTGTCGTTTACCTGGCGCACTTCTTTGAAGTTTCTCGCTACTTTGAAGTGCCTTAAGTCATAATCTTAATAACTGCATCTGGGTGGCGCCCATTGGCCAATTAGGCCTTTCGGGGGGAAGTTCTCAGAGAGAGAGAGCAGAGCAGCAGCAGCATCCCGAATTAAAGATCGCTGCTGACCACTTGAGATGAGTGAGCGATTTGGGCCAAGAAACGAAAAACAAGACGTCATTTTGTGGCAGGTGTCTGTAAAAATGTTTAGACTTGCTGCCCAAAAGCTTGGCAAGTGTTTGATTTACGTGTGCATGTTTTCCACCTCCTCCAGACGAAAATTTGTTTTCCATAAACATAAACTCCGGGAGAAGTGAAATTTTCTGTGGCAGTTAGAAAAACACAGGAAATGGTTTACAACAGTTTTTAAAGTGGTGTTGCCACTTCAAAGGGCGTCTTTTTCGGCGACAATTAGCCGAAAGCCGGACGGAAAACGGACTTCAGTCATGCAATTGTCACATTAGATGGGGCGTTATTTTCACGGGGGGCGGGTCTTTGATTTGCACTGAAATTGTTTTGACATTGCAATTTTACGCTACATTAAACATTCCCAATGGCTTAGAAGTCACTGAACCTTTTTTTAGTTGCATAAAAGGGTTCATACTTGCGAGCATAATTATGTTACTTTTAAATCAGTGAGAGAGTTCCTGCAAGCCTTAAGTAAAATTTACTAGATCACTAATTGATGTTTACAACCCTTATTTATATTGGGAAAAAATAAACAAAATAGTTACTTAACGTAGGAAATTATCTCTAATATAGATTTATTAAAAGTAATACCCAAATAATTGTTTAGATAATACTACAAACTTTGTGAAGGGGTTAAATTTTATCAAATGAGTTAAAACCGTTGAAAAAATGCTACGAAAAATGCCTTCAAAAGTTTTGTAATTAAATATAAATGAGATAGACTGTTAAAACATTTTTTTAAATAGTCTTTCAGCTAATAAACTAATGTGTTCATTAGCCACTTGTGCAAACCCCCAGCCAAGTGACTCAGCCCACGCTTAAGCCCTTGAGGGATGGCCAGTATTTCAGATCTATATCTGAGTGTATTGACAGCACTTCGGCGATGAGATTACCAGATCATCATGCCCCCGCCGAATCATCGTCAATCACTTCCCTATCAGCGGCTTAAGTAGTTCATTAGAAACCATTAGAATGAAGTCCCGGGGCAGAGATTATAGATGCCGTCGCCGTCTCCTCTGCTCTTTTCCTCCTCCAGAGGTACGATGCCCGATGGTTCCAAGTTCCCAAAGTGCCGCAATGAAAAGGCACTTGAGCAGCGATTCCCTTACCTTCTCTCTCTCGCTCCAAAAGACACGGGCCCATTGTCAAGCCAATAAAACTGGTCAGCTCCGTTTCTCCGATTCTCGAGCCGCGACATTGTGTGTCCCAGTCTCGGGCCGATTCCCATTCCAGTTCTTATTCCCATTCCCATTCGGACAGATACTTATCTTTTTTTTTGGGGACAGGGGGCGCTTGTACTTGGGAGTGTAAGTGTAAGTAAAAGTAAATTAGATAAACGCCGGGACCGAACAATCATGCCACACAGCACACATATGTATCCCGCCTTCTTGGAGCGTTAAAATGAATCTTAATTGAACCAAAAAACAGTCGACGGCGATGAACGATCAAAGTGGGATCGCCGCCCCTCCGATCGATGGAGGAAATATGCCTGGTCAGAGCTCAATGAAATTGACAAATGTTTGGACAAATAGACAAACCAAACGATAGATTTTCTTTCCGCTGTTGTTTTTGTAATTAACTTGTGCAAATATTGAATGGCCGGTCAGGTAGGAGGGAGGAGATACCTGGTATCTTAAGGGTTTTGGGTCAAAAGTTGTAGCTAAAAAATGTTTTTGCCTCATAGAGCGAGGAGTGCCTTGCCCTTTCGGGAATGTGTGTGCCTGTGTGACTTGAGCCTGGGAGAGTAAGAGAAAAAAGCCAAATAACAAACAGCTAGAGTTGAAGACAAGTGGAAAGGTGAGTTCCCTACACTGAGGGAATAAATAAGGAACTCATTTTCAGATATAATATTCTTAAAGAATTACATAACCGTAAAACTAATGAGATCTTCAAACGTTAAATTAAAATTTGTTTCCCAGGATATTTTTTTAAACCTTAGCTTAGAATTCTCAGCTTGTAATTTGTAAAAAACAGAATGAACAGAATTTTTTAAAACTTTATTAAGGTATAAAATATACTTTTACCGCAGTTCTTTTATATTGGTTTATTTTACGTACCTTTAATAAAAATACACTTTATTTATTGGATGTTTTATAATACAAATATAAGCTTGGAAAATTTAAAATACTATTAGTTTATTTCCATTTGGAATCTTACACTATTTCCCGCCTATTTTCCCTTAGAATCCATCCACATTTTCTCGTTGTGTAACCGGAATGGATAAGCCATAGAGAAAAAAGTGTCTGCGAGATTGAAAGACTGACTGATGGATGGACCGAGCGAGCAAACAAGGAAAAACCTCGGCAAACCAAACCGTGGTTTATCTGGGGGCAAAAAGATAAACTAAGTGCCCGGCGAGTGCGCGGTAGCTGGAACAAGTGGCTAGCCCAGAGAGAGAGAGAGACACCTTACTGGCAATTAGCCACGGATCACAGATCACGGATCAGGGAGCAATTCCAGCTGACAAGTTGTCGCCATAATTAATGAAGTGTTGTCTCTATATTGTGACGGCGATCAATTGGCGACAAATCGCCCTTCGAGCCAGCAAAATGTTGCAAGCCTGTCACTGGCTGCGCACGCATTTCGGGCCTTCCCCTTCGACCACGACCGCGTTCGCCTATCAGAACGGCCACCAAAGAGGCAGCCAGCAGCCAGCAGCAGCGGCAGCAGCAGCAACAGCAGCAGCAGCAACACCATCGGCTGTGGCAGCACACGAAGTCTCGCCTGTCGATGATTCAGTCGAGTGCCGAACGAGCTGATGGACGCACGTGTGGCGCGGAGCAAACGGATTCGAATTTGAGATTTGAGAAAATATTGCCGCAAAGCAGAGTTGGGAAAGTGTGAAAAACTGTTGGCATCCGGAAAGGGCTTTCGAGAAAAATAAAGAGAGAGAGAGAGAGGGAATATATATTTACCCAAAGTGTGATCCCGTCCGCGATCTGTGCTCAGTGCTTATGGCGAGTGGCCGGCCGGCCGGCCCACGGGAAAATTAACTAAATGCGTGGCGGCTCACTTTCATGTGCATCGGAACCATCGGAAAACCCCCAAAGTTAAGCTGCCCAGATGGATGGATCGGCGGTGTGAAGAGGCACTGGCGACGGCGTCGCTGGCGGTGAACGCAACACGGCAGCACCACGGCCATTGCAACTGCAACTCCAGCTGCAGCAGCGAAACTAGTTTCGTTACCCTTTGATACGCTCGATCGTCGGTGGGGCAGGGAACAAAAGGAAAAACAGTGCCCGGGATCGATCGCCTTTTGATCTAGCGCTCATCGATCGTTGTTCTGTGGTATTCCCAGGAAAAAGGCGAAGGAAAACACATCTCTAAAACGCACATCGCCAAGGCAAATAAATCATCTACGGCTTCGGGCGTTGAAATAACACAAGAGAAAAACGTTTGAAGTGCCAATGTGAAAATACAAAATTTTAATCAATCCAATCCACTAACAAGCTAGAAAAACAAAAAATGTAGAGTCCCAGAAAAAGCAAGTGGAAATCAAACGAAAAGTATTAAGCAGTCCAAAATAAGTTACAAAAGAAATAAAAAAAAAACAAAATTCATGCAACTATCAAAATACATAATCTCAAAACAAATATATAAAAACCAGAATAGAATAGAATTTTAAACAATTTTTATACGGCAACTTAACAATTTTCTATTAACCGAAACAATTTTGACAAGCATACAAATCGTATAATTAATTTTAACTCTTAAATAATAAATACGAGGTAGAACCCTAGCATATAGTAATTTATTAACTACACAAGTACTTACCACCAAGCATCCACAATATATCACGCCAAAAAGTAGACTATAGAAAACGCATTTAGCAAAATCAACAATTCAACAACAGCAGAAGCAGCTTCAACAACACCAATTCAATTCAGTGAAAATGCCATCGACAATGGGAGTATTCGTGCTTATGTTCCTCATCCACCTGAGTCTTAGCCAGGTGCGGAACGAGGATCAGCTCTTAATGGTGGGCCAAAACGGCGACCTGGACAGCAGCAATCCCGCCATGCATCACCAGCAACATCAGCAACATCAGCTGCACCCGAGCACCAGTCACAATATGAACAATGGGAACATAAACAGCACCATACTGAACACTCTGATGGGGAGCAACGGTGCTGGCCAGGTGGTGAACAGCTCTCCTGGTGGCGGATCCATGATCAATCAGCTGGGAGGCAGCACATCGAGTGCTCCATCGGTCATCGGCGGGGTAGTGGCTTCGGTGGGTGGTCCCTGGCATTCGGGAGTAGGACTCGGTGGCGGAGTTCCTGGCAACGGAATGGGCTTACCGTCGTCCCACAATCACGGCGGAAATCTGGGCTCACATCCCCATGGACACGCACTGGCCGGGCTGGCAAATTTGGGCATCATAGTGCCCGGCGGCAAGGGATTACCTGGAAATCTTGGATATGGCGGAACCATGCTCGGCGCAGGAGGACTGGCAGGAGCCGGACTCGGAGTCGGAGCTGCAGGCATGGGAATGGGACTCCCGTCCGGCACCAGCAACATGGATATGCAGCAGGGCCATTACAAGTGAGTCAGTCTACACACAGCTATTTTCCCCATCTGCGAAAAACCATCTTAATTGAACTGAAATCTTATCAATTGATGGAGATCTTTCAGTCAAGCCATCAAATTGTTTTGTCCTATGAACATGCCAGTAGATGCGGCATTTTATGGGTGCTTTTATATGGCTTTCCGTGGCCCCAACTCCAGTTGAGCGAACAATCAGCGTTTACAATTAATATCTGTGTCTGCAATTATTAAAACATGCCTTCATGCGCGTGTTTAACCCACGAAGTGAACTCTGATTCGCTCGATTCTGATTTTATCGAGCGAGCCGCATCACCCTCCCGTGAACTTTGATTACATCAAAATCAAGAGCCTATGGCTAGAGTAGGTCCGATGTTGGTAATTAGGCAAATTGAAGGGCCTTGCCTTGAAAAGCCAGACATGCGGAAGGGGGTTTTAATTAAGATTTAATTCTGTTCAAAACATGGCAAAGATTATTTGGAATATGTGGTTGAAATTTATGGCGTAGTAAAGTTCAAACTTTTATTATCTCACTTATAAAATTAGGGAATGTAAGAATATATATCTGAAGAACATATATCCTATAAACGGACCTGTCCGTTCTGTCTTTCTCTTGCAATTTTAACCTCTTTGTTCTGCCGTTTTCCTTTCAACTTGTAATCTAAATTTTTATTGGGAACTTAACAGTACAATTCGAACTTGCAAAAATTCCTTATTAAAAGAAAGCGTATACAACGTTTTCCCTATAATACTGGCTAAACAACTACTTTATGATCTCTTGTGATTCCCAGACTTTATGAAGTAGGCACTTCCTGATCGCTTTCGTTTTCGATGGAATCCCTTTTGATCTGGGCAAGTGAGTTGCCGAATAAATAAATAAATACCCATCGAAATGTGCAACAGTCGGCACCAAGAAGGAACCCTTTTCCTCGAGCTAATCAGCTGCACTGCAACATAAATATATATCCAAGGCAGACGCTCTGGTGGGGGTCCAGCCTGGGTTTAAACAATAAAGTAAAATTATTTATATTGGCTTTGTTTGCTGCCGGCGATGGTGCTGCTCCTTTTGGCTTTCAGCCTGCGTTTGCTTTATTCTGCGGCTGTCAGCCAAAATATTCTGAATGGGGGTGCTGCAACCGTGGGGGATTGTCGGTTGTCAAAATGCTGCTAGCCGCCTTTTTTTATGATTATTAGCAGATGCGAACGGCGGCGGTGGCAGAGCGTAAATTTTACTTACACTTCACCATTAATTTGCCCACTGACAGGGGAGCAGGGGCAACAGCAGGGACGGGGTGAAAAAAAAAACAAGGGAAGGGGAGCTAACCGGCTGGGCCACCAGTTATTATTTGTCATTACAAAACCACCCAACAAAAGGGGAAAAACCCATAATATCCTTGCCACAGGAGGGATGAGATTGTGCACTGGAAAACAGTTTAAAATTTTAGTTCGTTTCTACTAAACTCTGAACATTTGTATAGAGGTTTAAAATTTAAATAAATACATAATTTTTGGATAATTAGAAAAGAGTTTAAATATTAAATCTTATAAATGATGATACGTTTCTATATGTGTTTTGGTAAAATGAAGTTTCCATTATGAAATAAGTTCAATATATCCTTGAAACGGACTTGAAGACTTTCGATTTTAATTAACAAAAGGTGTCAATCTTGTTAATATAAAAACATCTGTCATTAATGGTGAATAATCTAAAAAAAAGAGCAAATTTTTCTCACACAATCTTCAAAATCTTTAACAATATAACAAAGATTTTATTTCACAAATATTGTATCTACAAGTTATCTACAAAGTTACTCTCTTTCGATGTATTTTTAAACATACAACCATTTCCATCTCATTTTCGTTTAGTGTATGTTAGTAGCATTCTCCGCAATTGGCCATTCTTTTTATTAAACAAAACTCCGGAGCTCCGGCTCCACTTGGAGCCCTTATCCGGGGTAGAAAGTGTTTCACTTATTCTGCCTTCGCCTCCACTCTCTGTATTTATTTCCTTGCGAGGCACATGCACTGACCCAACTGACTAGACGACAGAAATCGATAGACAGGGGATCCCATTCGGACTCTCAACTCAGCTCTCCAGTTCCTCCTGGTTCCGGGAGTGGGAATGGGAATAGGAATACCCAGCCGGTGTCCATTTGGACGCGCTGCTTGATTACAATTAATCGGCTTATTTGAGCAAGACATCGTTTGCTGTTTGCCATTAAACTGGATTGGATGGTAATGCGTATGTGTATGATGTGTGTCTTCCCAATTACCCCGTGTTCCCCCGCGTTCCCCTCTGAAAATATCTGCGAGCCGGTGCCGGGAGGAGTGCAAAGTGCGACTTTATTGATTCGAAATGTCAGCACGAATTGCAAAAGTCAAGTCTAAACACTCGAAGTTGCATAAGACCAACAGAGTTATTTGCCAGGTATTAATTTCGAAGACAAGAAATTGGTAAATTGCATTTGCGGGCTAATGAAGTTGCTTTGAAGAAGTTTTATGTGGTAATGCAATTTATGCCGGGATTGTATAAGGAGGTCCATAATAAACACAGAGTTTTCGTTTGTAATTGTTTCGTTTTACTTGTTTTATATAATATAAAATTTAAAGAAATATTCACCAATGTTCAATAAATAATTATAATTATTATAGGTAATCTTAAAACATATAAATCTTCTTAAATTTGTATAACAACAAATATTCTCCCAGTAATTTTTATTTTGTTTCAAAAACATAACTTTCAATATATAAATATTACTTCATAAAATTTTAATAATCCTATTTACTTATGGCACTGAAAAATTTTGTCTAAAATTTGCTTCTTATTTACTATTTAAATCTTTTAATTAACTTCGAAATCACGTTTTCGGATTTGGAGTATTGATTTTTAAGTTCTAATAAAATCGGTTAAAGTCATCAATTTATAACCGATTAAATTATTATATAAATTGATTCCTTAAACCCATTCAAAAGCCCCTTCAACACCTGCCGAAAACGTTTGGCTAATATGGCAATTCGCATCGCTAACCCCTTGCAAAAATCTCAACCCGACTCGACTCTCAACTCAATTTGCCCGATTCGGGGCGAAATCAAGATGTGAAGGCCAAAGGGAACACAATCAATATACAAAATAATACAAAACGCTGATTAGGGGATGTAATGAAAATTTAATAATTGCCGTCAGGGGGCACTCGATGATGAAGTTCCCTCCGACTCAAGGAAGCAAAAGGCTGGCGCAATTAATCTCCCATGTCAGGGTTGATCCGGCGATGAGAGTAATACAAGAACCAGAAATCCCCGAGTGAGGAAGCCACGGGGTTGGTTTCAATTTCAGCATTTTGACAGAGCCCCGAAAGCAAAAGGCAAATAATGTAATAATGTTTGACAGTCTGCGTCTCCGTTCGCCGTTCTCCGTCGTTGTTGTTTTATTTAACAGACATTTATGACATTATACGGCGCAGAATTATGTTGTTACAACCCCACCGAATCAGTCTGAAAGCGAATCCGGGACCCAGACTGTCTTTGTCCTTCTGTGATTTCATTTGCCTGGCAAGCGGCAAAAATCTGGTTAATTGTGCGTAAGACAAAGTCCCTCCCTTTGCTCCCGTTGCTCCCTTTGGCAACTCCCAAAGTTAAATATTTGCCAAGGAGTAATTAAAACTTACTTACCGTTTCCTTGGATGCCCCAACCTCACCTCAACCCCCTGCTTTTGTGTGCCGGCTTTCATGTCCTTACTTCATTGGACAACTTCATGTTAACAACTGCGAGTGCAAGTTTCCATTGTTGCGGATGAATGGCAAACTTTCCGGCTATATCATCTCTGTGGAAAGGAGTTGAGTTGAGTGTGTAGAGCTTTCCCTGGCGGAAGCATAAAAATGTTAATTTCCAAGACACAGAAGAAAAGCCCTTGTTTTGGCCACAAATTATGGTCAAGTCGTGGTGTTTTTCCTTCGGGGGCTTCCCCTCACAACAGCACTGGCGATGATGATGACGATAACGATAACGATTATGGCCAAAGTTTTGTTTTTTATTCTCGCCGCAAAATTAAAAATATCCAGGGAAAATCTGCGACGACTACTGCAGTTGGCATCGCCATGTGGCACCACCCGAAATTTATTTGTCTCAATACGACGACAATGGACGGGTCTGGAGCTTGAGATTTGGTAATGGCAGGGAGATTGGAGGTCGTAGATTTTTGGGAATAAGAGCCAGCAGCTGGGAGATTTCTGGATTTGTTGTACTTTTGCCCGCAAAATTAAATTTCGAGCATTAACTTCTCACTCTACTGCATTTCTTTACATATTTTTGTAAAGGCAATATGTGTCGTATATATTAAAATTTCAGTAATACTTTGGATGAACTTTACAAAGACTTTTGAAAAGGATTTGTAAGCAAGCTAAGGATGGTTTAATATGTATTTTATGTACAAGAATAATTATTTTATTTATTAACTTCAAGTGTATGTGAAATTAAAATATTGCTAGACCCAAAAAAAAAAAATATTTGTTATCATATAAACATTTCAGTACTGACACATACCGAATGCATTCCTCGAGGTTATATTTCATGGGTAGAAATTTTTATACCCCGAAATTCCATTTTCTGATGAGGCTATACATCAGCAATCGATAGAGATTCCCCAGGCAAATAATTTTCCAATGATTATCCCAATAAATAACTCTTCTAATGACTGTGGAATATTTCCTAAATGAAAATCGATCGCATTTCGATCTGATTTTTTATCCTTTCTTTCAGTTAAAGCATTTCCAGTTCGTTCTTCATTCGTTTTCAATATTTCCCGTGGAGATTTCTGTTGTAATTTTACTGCTCACAATTTGCCTGCCATTTGCCATTTGAACTTTTTAATTTTGTCGTTTTTGATGGCTGCGTTTTATGAGGCCGTTGTCTCTCATCTCGGACTTGTCGACATCTTTTTATTCCTCCTCCTGACTCCTGATGGCATTTCCGTTGCTGTGGTTTTTGTCTCTTAATGATAAACTGGGGTTCAGTTTTCGTCTTCTTCTTCTTTTTTTTTTTGCTGTGAATAAGTTGGGTAAATTTCTTTATTCCGAATGTCCTTTTGTTGAGATGAAAAGCGGGCAAAAGGAAAAGCTAAAGCTGCGCCATAAAAGTTTAAACAAAAAGCAGCTGCCAGACGAGGGCGAGCACAAAAGCAGGGATCGACTCATAAATTGGCCATGATGGAACCGAAACTGAAACTCAATCTGTAACCTGGAACCTGGAACCCAATAAAAGTCCCATTGATGAACAGCTCGCTGGAGGGCCGAAAAGAAACTGCATTTCCGAGGGTTGCAACTGCGGCAACAATAGGATGCTGCGGATAGGCCGACGTTCCCATGACATAAAAACGCATTTTCATGTAATCATCGGAAAGTGCGTAAAGAAAATCATCCAAATGACTTAAACAAATCAGGCAGCCCGAAGATGCCGAATACAAAAAGCAATTCAAGCGTGAAGCCTAAAATCAAACAACAAAACACATTTTTAAAGGTGTAAAAAGTAAGACAAACTCCCGAGAAGCAGATGCAGATACAAATGCAGATGAACACTGGGAGAAATTATTTGAATGAGTTTTGGAGTTATTATCTTGGGAAGAGAAAAAAGATTGTTCTTAAGAGAGTGTTAGTTAATCGTTTTGCTTGTTTTACATCCTTTTTAGAATCCCTATCTTTGAGTATTCAATTTAACTTTAAGATTATTTAGAAATCAGTTTTTTATGGATTTTCCTTCAGTGCATTTACAAAGGCTGTTTTAGATGGCAGCCAAGTGCAATATGCGGTTGATTCTGCTCTCCGCTGCCATGCTTTTATTTCATTTCTTGGAGTTTCGCCGTGTTTTCGTCGTGTGTCTAAAAGCGTGATGGCTTTTCGAGTTGCCTTTGATCTCCGTGTGTGCCCCCGCCTGCCCGACCAACGTTTTGGCCATCTTTTCAACTGTCTCCGTTTCTGTCTCTGGACCAAAGTTTTCCCCATTTTCCTCCCCGCTTTCGGCAGCGCATTGAGGAAGTTGCATCAAAGACAAACAACGAATTTCCACACACAGAGAGAAAGAGAGGGAAAGATGCGGAAACAGCATAGATGTAGACCCGCAGTTGGGACCTTGAAGTTTTGTGGACCTTGAGGCACGCACCGCACATCAAAGCGTTTCGGGGGGAGGAGAGATCAAAGGGGGGACCAGAGCGTTTAGCGTTTTGCCACACGCAGTTTGCGACTCGCCTCCCAATTGCAGTCACATATCGTAATCCTCGACAGCAGCCCACTCCACTCACGAGCACACATCCTGCTTAAACGGTTTAACCTACAAAGCGTTGACGTTTCTGTTTACTTAACCCTTTGGCCCAGGTTATGATTACTTTCGCAAGCGATTTGAGAGAGAGCTGTGGGGATTTTTGTTTTCATAGGAAAATATTTCAAATAGAATGTTGGAGAATTTAAGAGTTGGAGTTGCAAGGCCTGAACCGGGTGTGAGAGATGCTTATGAAATCAATCGTTAATTAAATGGATAATTAACTTAAAGGGAAGAGGATATACTTCTTTGAAATAAGAAAGTGGGTTTTCATTGTGAAATGTTTGGTTTTATAAGGCAAAATATCCATAGAGTCTAGATATGAAACGTATATTCAGGGAGAAGGTCATACTGAAAAGAAGATTTCTCTTGGATTTTTTTGTAAAATGTTAGTTTGGGACTTAAAATTAATTTTAGCATAGGACTCCCCTGTGACATTATCATGTTCTTAGGGTAAAGTCTACTTTTTAGCTCTCCAAAAATTTCCAAAGTATTCTAAAATGCTCTGAACGCCTGACACCAACTTAAATTTATTTATTTAAATTTACATTAATTAATTCCTTCTTTTCAAGAAAATATCTAGTTTTAAAGGGTGAAGTCAACTCTCTTAGCTTCCATTTAAAAATTTAATTTAAAATGTATTTATGAAGTTCCAACTTGCTATTTAACTTTCTGTTGTATGAAATTATTAAATTAACATTAGTTAATTCAATCTTTTCAACAAAATATCTAGTTTTAAAGGGTATTCTCACTCCGTCAGCTCCTCAGCTATAGATGTTCTCTTCCTCGAATTGTCACCGAAAAAATGTTGCTGCAACCTGTCCCCGCGGCAACATGTTGCCCGCGTGCCGGCATCCGTTGCACTTTTCCCCGCTTTCCCAGCATTTTGCTTTTCACAGCCTGGCAAGGTGAGGTGCAATAAGACAAGACGGCTGGCTGGGCTTTGATGTTGTGCCTGCTGCGCGGTTGCTGTTGACATAATTGGAGTTTTGGATGGTTGGTTCCTGGCCGGGATTGCGCCGGGTTGCCGGGTTGCCGTGTTGCTGGGCTGCTGGCCCGGCACTCATTCACTTTGCGGTACTTTAAGAGGCCCGGCACATAATTTGCGCAAATTAGCGACGAGAGTCATGGCATGCCGTCAAACGTCGTTGGCGGGGTCTTTAAACCTAATTGATGCTCCTCCAGCATGGGCCAACTTCAGGCCACATACTCGTGGCTCAAGTCTGTGCCGCCGCCCCGGGTTTATTTGCTTTCATCTCGAATGGGTGCTCCAGAGGTGTGACCAAGTGGGAACCGCTTGACGGTGCACTTGCGCCGCCGGGTGAAGTAGTCGTAGGTGTTAATGGGCATTTCTCTCTGCCCCTCTCCCAGATCGATATAAATTGGCAATCTGACCCTGAACGGGCATATAAAGCTACTGTTATATACCGACAAAAGTGGTGGCGGCGACATCAAAATACAAAACAAAAGGCCAGAAAAATCAGACAACCGAAAACAGCTATGGAAATGAGGAGCATCTGGCAGGGAAAGAGAGGAAAAAGCAGGAGCTGTGGTGCAAAGAAGCCGCCACCATAAGTGACATCTTCATTGAATGCTTCCCCCGAAAAACAAACATGTTTGGTATTTTAATTCGATTGTTTTTTCTTTAGGGATTGAGAGAAAAATGAAATTGATATGCTTGACTTTTGTGGCAGGGGAGAAGTCTGCGAAATCTAGACAGATTTTGGTTAGTCAGCGGGAAAAGAGGCTGGGGAAAAAGGAAAATGAGTAATCAGAACTGTGAGAAAATGTGTTAAATTTATTCAGGAAATTAAAGTAGCCAAAGAGGCTTAAAAAGTTTATAATAAAATTGAATCAATCCTAATTATTACATTAAGAAACATATAATATTAACCCAATTTCCCAAACAACCTGACAATGCAGTTACATCCATCAACAGCCTCTACATCTCGACCCACTCAGACCGCAAGAGCTTTTCTATTAGCTGGTATCACTGTTTGGCCCATCCACAAATCATTTAACCACACCACCCACTTGACATCTCGGGTTTTTCAGATCTCTGAGAGCTGTGGAAACATAAATATCCACTTGACAAAGCGATCTTTCCTCTCTCAGACACGCACACAAACTATATTTGGGGTTCCCCCCGAAAAGTCTCACTTTGCACAGGCGAAATTCAAGAGCAAAATAGCAGATGATGGACCTTGAATGTCAGTCCGAGTAGAGGCGCGGAAAAATAGGGAAAATACCGCAGACCGAGAGGGAAAACTCTGCCCAGCAACGCTGATTGACAAATGCAGTTGGCGGGGGAAAATCCAGAGCAAACCGAGCGAGCTGAGCGATCGGGGCGTTGATGGATGGACAGAAACACGGACGGGTCGTTTACCGTAAATGTCTGAACTGAGTTCGCCCCCTGCCAGGCGCTCCTCCTCCTCCGAATCACGGGCCAAATTAAATGAAATTAACACGCGTTTAATGTCAAACTGGGAAAACTCACCTGCCTGCCACCCGCACACCCTCAGACTCATCCCACATTTCCCCAGCACAATTGTTTACTTAATGACGTTCATGTCTTTTGTGACTGTCTGTGTGTCATTTGTCGGCTTTCCAGCCTTTTCCGCTTTTCTGCGCTGTCATAAAACGATTTGATTAAAGCGATTTTACCGCCGCCTTCGAGGTTCCAAATAAAACAAGAAATAAAGGGAACGAAGATACGAAATCCAACAGCTGGAGTTGCTTGCGACCTGGGAACTCCACTCGGCTCTCTGTGTTTTCCAATTAAAACGCAGTCCTGTGCCACAGGCGATGCGCTAACATTTATTTTCGGAAATCGAAAAAATCCAAAGGGGTACGGAGTCTCTCGAAGCCGGGAACGAGAGCCGAGCCACGAGCTGAAACAGGATTGCAGAGTATCTTTAGCTCCGATGGCCCAGAAAGCGAGAGTGAGCAGTGGGAGAAATCCAGTTAATCAAAGAATAGTTTATGCACTTTTTTGAAACCAAACTGATTCCATAAATGAAGATTATAGTTAATTTTTAATACCACTGAAGTATTAAACGTAATTTTCATCTTTATTTAAACAATTTAATTATCTTTTCAAATTTCAAATTTTTTTATTAATTTAAAGCAATTTTATAACGAAGTATGTCCCACATTCCTGGGTTAGGGTATCTCTTGCAAAAATAAGGAAAAGAGAATAAAAATAAGGGCAAAAAGTAAAAGTGGCTGAACGGCGGCGGCACAAATTCTTTGTAATTAGTATTAAAATGTTTTCCGCTACATTTTCACTTGACTCCCTGCTGGCAGTCGCAGTTTCCCTCGCAGGCTGGGCCTGGGCAGAGGCAGTCGGATGCAGTCAAGCAGCCAAGCAGCCAGCCAGTTAGTCAGTTATTCACTTACTCAGTCAGTCAGTCAGTCAATTTGTCTATGTGCCCTCGGGGCGCTTCACCATATCCCTCTATGCCTGCCCCCATCGCCCTTCGGGTGCCCGTACAGTATCCCTTTCTCCCCATTGAAGCTGCTGCTTTTTCTCGCATGATTGAAGGCAACATGTGTTTCGGAAATTATGCAAAATTGCCTTTCTGGCCAACAGAGCTGCATATAGCTGCCATACGGCAGATGCCAATGGATGTGACTGGCCGATCTCCGCCAGCTTCCCTCGCATCCATCGGCGCATCAAACTCTCTTCGCCGTTTTTGCTGCCATTTGTGTTGCATATTTCGCTGCTCATTATCATGGCGCACAGTTCATTTCGAAAACAATTAATAATGCTTAAGCGCATCTTGGCGTTGACAGGCGACTGGCAAAATATGCCAAGAAAACCAGCGAATTTTGTGTGGTCACCACAGTTTTTCAGGCTAACTGAGAAAAATATGCAAAAAAAACGCATCTATTTGAAAGCAAATACACATGAAATAGTTCTATAAGATTCCATTTCATTATGATTTTAACTTTATGTAATTCTTTTAGTATCAATGACATTATTTTATTGTTATTTGTTATTAATTATTATTATAAAACGAATGCCATTTATTATTACAACGATCTAAGCCAGAGCGACAAAGGTTATCAGGCTAATTAATCATTTATTACAAGTTAAAGCCTTACTTATAATTTTAGAAATGAAAATAATAATATTTATTTTAAATATGTCTGTTTTTAGATCAAATATCTTGTCCTAAGACTAACAATATGAATTCGATTTTTATGTTTTAGAGATAGCCTTAGGAATCGTGTTTTTTAACGGACTGCAGCTGAACTCGTATTTGAGAACTATACTGCGATTCGGCACACTTATTTAGAGATCCTTTGAGATCTTTAGACCTACAAATGCGCTTTAGAATTAGCTATTAGCATTGCTTACTTTCAAAATAATAAACTCTATTATTAAATCCTTACTCCCAAAATAAGTATTTTTACTATGAAAATAAACATACAATTCTGATTAATTATTTGTTCAATTCAAAATACACATCACTCCCCTAATTTTCTCCCCGTGCAGATCTGCACTAGAATTTTCGGCTGTGTTTGTTTGGTCATTTATTTGGCTTAGATCTGTGCTGAGAGTGCTAAGTGGAAACAACGAACGGAAGTGGCCAACAAATTGGTCTGCCAGCGGAATATGTTGTGGCAGATATGAACTTAGGGAAAATATTTTCCCAACAGTATTTTTAGATAACTTTACACTTTGTTAAAAGAGTGCGACATTCCATAGTAGAAGCTTAAACAACTCCCTGAAGATATTTTCCATTTTCCACAAATGTTTAAAAATGCATTTGATTTGTGGCTTCTAGTTTGTATTTCCATTGTTTATGCTATTCATTTTTCTTGTTTTTCTGGAATCAATATTCATTAACTGGAATGATACATCTCAAATCGAAACTTTCCCAGTTTCCCAGCTAATTGGCCAATAATCATGGGCCCTGTAAAGTTTACAAAACATCAGCCGAAGCCAAGGGATCCGTGCAACATGAACTTGTTTTATCACCTCATAACAACAACATTGCCAGCGAGTGAACTCGCCTGATTGAATGCCTTCGTGGCAGCATTTGATTTGTTTAGAGAATAAAGCACAGACCTGTATCTGTAGCCATAGTTGTATCTAGCTGAATTTGTATCTGAATCTGTGCGTGGTTGGTTGTGGCATCTCTCTTGTGTATATGGCGCCAACTTGGCCTCGTTTGTGGGGCGGGATTTTTACTTAATTAGCTCTCAATGAACAACTTGGAGAGCTGGAAAAGAGTCGAGGAATGTGTGTAGAGTACTCCGGAGCCCCGTATACTATATAGTATATGTACAACACATATAGGCGATATGTGAACTCCATGGACTCCACCTCCAAGGCCATTTCACTGCGAGCTGGCTGACTGGCGAGGGTTGCTTGTAAAAATCTTATGAGCTTTACGTGACCGTCCATTAATACATCATTGCGGCAATGTTGGCCACGCTTTCACCCCCTCGCAGAAATGCCAAAGTTTTCCCAAGGAAAACGAGCTGATGATGGCGATGATGGGAAAGCGAAGCCGAGTTTTCTCCGCCTGTTTGGGGTGTGATATCAGGATCGCTTTTTTCGTCACGGCCATAAAAACGCATTTTATGCGAAACGCATTTGAGTGGATCCCGAGGAGAGAAAAAGCGGAGTCTGGAGCCGGGACCACTTCCCAGTTTCCCAGTTTGAGTCCGAGTTTTTGGGCTGCGAGGCGGGTTCTTATCGGTTTATTCCCGTGCGTTTCTCTTTTATGGGAAAGTAAATAAAATGTAAGCTAAGAGCTCCCTCGCAAACTTTTAATGTTGATTGCGTTTCGCGTTGATGTTTAATTTTTATGCGAGTCTTTTATTCAAACCTTAAGGCCCACCTCCTGGTGTAAGAGTAGCACACTTGGGAAAATTATTTCGAGATTATTTCGAGATCCAATAGAATTGTAATACTCTACCATTTAAAAATAATAATAATAAACAATACTTTGGCACATCTTAAAGCATTTAAATTCTTGTAAATTAATCTCCTACTTACTTTGCTTATATAATTATCCTGATTTTCCTTTTTTTAATTTCTAATATAAAGGTTTCTATTTATATTTTGTTAAGTGTACCAACGCCAGTCAAGCCAAGTCGCAAAATTAATCATTAATAGCCAAGCTTAAGCTTTGTTTTCCCGCTGTGTTCGTCGTTGCCTTGGAGTTGAAAGAAAATTGCCAGGAAAATTAATTTAAATCTATTCGCTGGCAATTTTTATGGGAAAAGTTCAGAGGGCGGCAGAAGAAGACCAAAATTCCAACAATTAATTTTAATTGCCCAGCCGAAGAGATAATGTTATGACAATTCCATAAATAAGTCTCCATTCAGTGGGAATCGGGAAGTTCATTGCTTGGAATGAAAGAGGCTATCTCGTAAATTAGTCACAGAATCTCTATATTTGGTGGAATATGTTTTTTTTTACCTGATGAAAATTCTTGAACACCCGAAGAGAGGAAAAAGCACTGGCTGCAGGGGAAATACTGGAGAAAATGCTACAAGAAAAAATTAAAAGAAATGCAGACAAATTGCTGGAATGCCGTTGAAGCATAAACGGGGGAAAATGCCAGCCACACCAACAAAAACACCAGCAGCAGCAGCAGCAACAACAATACATCTAATATTAGCTGAAAAATAGTTTGGCAATGTTTTCAATGAAAGGGAGAGCAGCATGCAATGGATGTTGCACCAGCAGCAGCAGTAGCAATAGCAACAAGCGGAAGCAGCCACGCCAAGCAGTCGAAGATTGAGTGCCAGGAAGGTGGAGTTTCTGGGCTGGCCGTTAGTGCAGCTGATTCTGCCTCCCCGAAGGATGATAAATGTCAAATGGAACGCTTGAGGTAGCAAACTGAACGCGCACCAAGGCGTGGCCCCAACGGGAGTTCAGCTGCAATCTCTGGAAGAAGTTCCTACTGGTCTGGTCTAAATAAAGCTCACACCCATGTGGCTCAAATTGGCGTGTCAAAAAACGCGTCTTAAGTAAATTCTGTTCGCAGAGCATTAACCCAACCCAAAAGTCTTATCAGACAGCTGGCAAAAATATTTTTTTTTAAGTGATTATTCTGTTTTATATTTTATATCTAAATTATCATATTCATATGCTTGGAAGCTTTGAATAATTTATGGAACTGAGGCTATCATCACTAAAATATCTTGAAGATATTATCGAAAATTGTAGTTATCTTTTAGTAAGATTTAAAATCAATATTAAAATCTAGTTACTTTTTGAATAATATATCAACAGACCACTATTTTGGCAGCACTTTTCTCAAATCAAAAATTAATTGACAGACGCATCTTGTTTCTTAAGTAAACCACTCAAAGAACAAAAGGTTAAACAAATTTATGCAGAATTTTATCACTAATAAAGCAAATACAAAGAAAAAACTCATGTACAGTCAATATAATTATAAAAATTATAAAGAACAAGCTCTTACATTTATGTTTACTGCCAGAAACAACACGACAATTGCTTAAGGCAATATAGAAACCAATAAGAAGCCAATCAGAGGCTGCTGCTAATGATGTTGCAAGCTGGCTGCTGCTGCTGCTGCTGCTGCTGCTGCTGCTGCTGCTGAACAAATTGCAACTGGCCATTACAATTCAATTTTTATGCCGCACAATGAAGCTGTCAAATGCAAAGGAAGCTCGATAAAAAGTAGGGAACAAGCTGGGCACTGCTGATGACACAAACAGCAGGCGGCAGCAGCAGTGGCACTTTTCAAGCTGCAACATCGCGAGGGGGCCGGGGCGTGGGCGTGGCCAAAGTAATGGCGTTAACTGCTTGGGCATAAAAATGGCTTGCTAAAGCAGCAGCAGCAGCCGCCGTGGCTCTCAGGTAGCAACAATTGCTGCACGGCTGCAGGAAGGAAGCTAGGTGTGAAGTGTGGCCAGCGTACATCTAATTCTATATATACCCCGGCATACCTACAGCGCAGTGTGTGCGCCGTTGCCCTAATGTGAGGGTTGCAAGCGAAATGTGTCGTAAAGATTTTTATTGCATTTTTATGGCGCGCACACGCAGCAGCAGTAGCAACATCGGTGGCAGCAGCAGCAGCATCAGCTTCCGCTAGTGGCAACCAGCGACTACATGGCATTTTCGGTCGGCTTCAGCTGCTTAATGATAAACT
Source organism: Drosophila tsacasi (assembly GCA_018904565.1). Taxonomy (NCBI): domain Eukaryota; kingdom Metazoa; phylum Arthropoda; class Insecta; order Diptera; family Drosophilidae; genus Drosophila; species Drosophila tsacasi. The sequence goes on along the minus strand of JAEIHY010017501.1, from coordinate 23,460 downwards.
TTAACGTTGCTTTTGCATTTTCCAATGCCGTTGTTTGCCACAGAAACGATTTTTGAGTAAATAAACCGCAGCAGAGGCGGCATTAGCAGCAGCATCCCCAGCAATCCGAGCCGAGTAAGCCGTAAAAATGCTTTCAAAACTAAAATAGAGCTCCAGTGCGGAAGAGAGCAAGTGGCCGAGCGACCCTCGCTTTCTGGGTGGGCAAATAAATTGATTGCTGCTGCTGCTGCTGCTACTGTTGCTACTGCGCAGTTGCTGGCTTTTTGTTTTTAATCATTTGCCGCAACGTTTTATTAAAAATCCAAAAAAGTAGCGACGTCATTTTATTGTCTACTTACTGCTCAAGTCCAAAATCCCATGCACAAATTTTATGAGCCAACCCATAAAAATGCCTTTTACCGTTCTCCGGTTTTTGCTTTCGGACTTGGTGTTTTTTGTTTCTGTTTTTCCTTTTTTTTAATTTTGTGCCAAACTCTCGGGGGGCACATTTGTTGCTGTTGTTGCCGAAGCTTGTGCTGCTGCTGCTGCTGAGGGGGAGCGACATTGTTTACGGTTACAACTGTTTGCTGCTGCTGCTGGATGATGCCAAAATTGATGACCATAATCTTCGGCGCAGGGAGCTGGATGGGCAAAAGGATGCGCTTTTTATGATGAAGCGCCGAGTTGCAGCCGAAAAACAACCACCGACTGTTGCTGCCCCACACTAACAACCACCCACAAAAGCACAGAGAGAAAATATTAGAGAAATGTTGGGGTTTTTTGATTAAAATAAAATTATTTTTGACTCTATTTCTAGACGGAAAATATTTTAAATTAATAATTTTAAAAGATCGAAAATATGTTTTGGTTCTTTTATTAAAATATTTAAGGTTTTGGTAACATTTCAAGTTGGAAAAATATTTTATTTTGTATTTTTCAGGCTATTTTTCAAAAGATTTAAATTAAGCGCCCTTTCTGAAATAAATACAAGACTTATGTATATTGTAAATATATTCGTTATATTTTTAATAAACAGATAGTGTTTTCTCCGTAAGAAACATTCAGTTTTGAAAAGATTTTCACATAATCACATGTTTTACTATCAAAATTCGAAATTAATAGGTAACCAATCATAAATTGTTCTCAGTGCACCAACTTTCCCTTCCCCTTGATGCAGCCACATTATTCATTGGGGGGTTTGAATGAAGCAGGAACGGAAGCATATTTTATGTTTTAACGCTGCCGAAATTGGGCAGCAACAACAACATCTCATACATCAGCATTTAGGGACCCCTCATCCTCGTCCTGGCGAAAATAAAACGGAAAAGGGGATTTTTCCCAGAGGGGCGGACGTTTGTCTTGCGGTTTTCGCGCTTGCAATTTTGCTCGCTTCTTTTTTTTGCGTTTGCCTGAAAGCAATTGTTGCTGCCACTGCCGTTGTCGCTGCTGCTTTTACCGCCTTTGCCGCCTGCAATTTAGCGGCTTAAGCGCAATATTTACAACGCATTTTGAAGTGTGTGTCTCCATGAGCCATAAAGCGAATGAATAAATAAGCTGACAGGTGCAGGAAGCGGACTCAGCGAAAGATTTCGAAAGATTCAAAAGGAGACGACACTGTTAAGCTCTTAAGCCAAACAAATGGGGTCCATATGAATTATTGAAAAAGAGTTATGGCAATTAATGGGACAGCAACCGAAATTAAACCTTCTTTAAGAGTTTCAGAGTTTTGGTACACACAGAAAAAAATTTGTTTGATTATGAAAATAATCAAAAGAGTGCTTTAATAACTTTTAGAGAGAGAGAGAACATTTTACGTAAACATGGACCCAATTATAAAAACAATTTGTGTTCTGAAAGCATCATTAAATGTTGCTATAGTTGAAAACAAAATAATCTACAAAATCTCTGTGACACCCTCTTAGTTTTATTTTTGTTTCTCTTTTTTGTTGTGTACATCGGCAGATATTTCTTGAATATTCACGAGGCGAATCGACTTAATGATCTCCACTATTAACGATTATTTGTGCACATATAGTATCTGAGAGAACTGCTCGCCTCCCAGCAAATTGCCCGTAGAAATGACGCCTCATTGGCCCCATTCTTGCTAAGCAAGCAAGCTGGGAAGCAGGGAAGCAAAAAGCATAAAGCACAAAGCACAAAAACCACAAACATATCGAAGCAGAAGAGCCAGCGCCTTCTGCTTCATTTGCCGGCCATCAATTAAAGCCAACCGAGCGAGTCGCCTTTTGCCTAAGTTCATCAATTTTTCCCCGGCGATTTCCCCATTCGATCCGTCTCGATCCAATCCGATCCGATTGGGTTACAGTATTTGCACTTGCGTATTAATTGAACGTTTCGGGCCTTGGTAAGTTATGCGACAGCTACGCCAAAAGCAAACAGAGGAAACGCAAACAGAGCGACCAGCGAACAAACAAACAAGCCACCCAGAAAAGAAATCGAAGAAAATGGAAAATCGACTGGAGAGTTGGTGGTAGCCCAATGCAAGTCAAATGTTTTAAAAATAAGCAAATGCATTCGGGCTGAGGGCCAGGAGGCCAAGAAGAGGGCAACCTGCCAGTGCGTGGCTGGCAGCTGCATTTATGTTTTGGCAATAAAATGCAAATGGTAAAAAGGTCCATAAAAAAGTTCAAGTCGAAAGAGCATTTTTCAGCTTTCGATATGCTTATGCTACTTTAAAAAAGATTTTATGTCCGACTGCCAGTGTTGATTTCAGTTTTTATCCTCTACACAGGGGGAAAACGTTGAGGGAGAGGTGATACATTATTTGTTTTCTGTTGCATACTGTATTCAAACAATTTAGAAAATAAAATATAAATGGAAAGATTACCTTATGTATTACTTAATTTGTTGAATAGATTATCTTTTTTATATATTTCAATTAATATTAAAAATACAAATCAATTGTTACCATAGCTGAAAGCCCATACTGCCCAAGTTACACCTTCTGTGCCAGCTCTTAATTTTATTTTCTTGCCAGCTCCTTAGAAATAATTAAATATAGTTTCAAAAATTTGATATTAATTATGCTATAGGAAGGATATTAAATTTTTTTTTAATATCATAAATTTAATAGAAAGATACATTTATGATAAATACATTTAGATAAATAAAGCAGTTCCTACAATCAACTAAATTTTTTCTATTATATTTTTAATACACTTTCTACTGCCTTTTTTTCTGTGTATTCTGCTTGTGCTTTTCGAACAGCTTCCAATCGCTGGATGCTGCTGCTGTAGTGGCTTCCTTTGCCTCCTGTTGCTGTTGCACATTTGCTATGCTGTTTGGGGCCGCATCATCAGCAGCAGCAACTAAAAACTGTAAAGTCCATAAAATGCTTTTGCCGCAGCACAAAGGGATTTATATATTTGAGAGCCATGGTACCTGGGTGTGTGTGTGTGCGTGTTGAATATTTTACGTTTCTGAAAATTTGATGAATCTCTACAAATGCACGGGAAAAAGCAGGAAAAGCCAAGGAAAGGCGAAGAGAGAGAGAGCACTCAGAGGCACACAACTTCAGCGTCATCATCGCACGAGGAAAATATCCATCAACACTTTTGTTTTACGGCGCTCTCCCACACATCCACATATATAGGTATAAATATATATTAAGTTCATATGTTTGCTGGCACACATCCGTCCGTCCATCAATTTGTTGTGTTGTTGTTTGGCCTAACCGCCAACTCTTTACTCTCAACTGTTCGGTTTGTTTTGCTCTGCGGCCATTTAAATAGCTCTCGACCAGCTTGTATCTGAAAGATACAAATCTATCTCTCTCTTTGACTTTGCCTGGCGGGCTGGATTTGTGAAATTAAAGTGCAAGCAGCAGCAGTGATGGCAGAAGATTTCCAGGGAAAATACAAAAACAAAAATTTTATTAAATTATATTAGCTCATGTAAATGAGTGTGAAAATTTGAAATTAGTAGAAAACAGTTTTTTAAAGACTCAAATTAGTTTATAATATATAAAATATCTATACAAAATAATCAAAAAACTGCCAGCTCTGACTAGCTTTAAGGGTGGCACTATCTCCTTTGTCTGGCTAATTGTTTTAGCCAGTTGTCCAGCCAATTTCCTTTCCACTTTGGCCCGTAAACGTTTTGTCAAAAGGATTAACTCCGTTTCGGCTGCCAGCTAAAGATCATTCTATCTCCCTCTATTGAGCTTCTATCTATCTCTCTCAGAGCTTAGGGCTTGTAATTCCTCAATGTTTTCAATGGCTGAGGCGACACACATTATCCAAACTTGAAATGGGTATAAGGGGAGTTGTTTGTGTGTTGGAGGCTTTGCCTTAATGCGCTTTGCATTGCACTTGCAACAACACATCCCAATCGGATGTGATAACAATGCCAAGCTTACACGACAACTTACACGGGCTTTGAGTCGTAATTGAAGACCCCTAGGGTGTTGGCCGGGGGCATTATAGAGCCACAAAAGAGCTGTAGGGAACAGAGATCAACAGATCCGACGTTTGTACATACATATGTCACATTAGGCTAATAATATTTTCTTTAAGTATAAAATGATTAATTACAAATGATTTTCAGTAAGCTGAAAGGGATTTATTACTAATCTATAGTGGAATTTATAATAAACATTATTTAATTAAGAGCAATATTATAGTTTCCTTTAAAAACTAAGGTATTTATTTACATTTTTGACTAATCAAAATAAAAATAAATTATCTGTTGAGGTATTTCTGTTTAAAACTGCAACCAAATGATATTTTTAATATGTAGAGATTCCGCAATAATAAATAATCCTTACTAGTTAAGAAATACTTTACCGTCCGATTCTCCTAAAATATTTAAGAACAACTTATATAATAGCAAACCCTAAAATATTTCAATTTAAATTATATAATAGCAAACCCCATAAATTACTTCTAAAAGCTTTCCAAAATTTTCCCAGACGCTTCATTGAGAACCACTCGCTAGCGTGACCACCCAATAAAATTCCAATCCAGACTAGTTTTCCGTCAATCGACAAATGATATTTTAATCAAGCGGGAAAACTACGTCAAATAACGAAATAAAGCAGCGGGAGATAAATAGATAAAAATTGGCCAGCCGCTGCCGCGGATTTGTGTATCCAAACAAATGCCGCAAAGTGTAGCCGCCGAGCCTAAGCAAACAACTTGTAAACATTTCAAACATTCAATTAATTAATTAATGGCGAAAATGTGGCAAATTAATTTCACATAAAAAAAAGTGGGCACGCGGGAAAATGTGGAACAAATCCCAATGGAATATTATTAACAGACTCTCTGTGAGTGGCGAAAGTTGAGATCGAAGTGGAGGAGAATCCACGAGAACGATGAACCGGAGAAATCGGAGGAACACACTCGTGCACAGAGAAGAATTTGAAATCAAATAAAAAATATTAAACTAAAATATAAGTATTATATTTTAAAGTATTTTAATTAGATCTTTTATGGTAGAACTTAACTTTCAAATTTATGTAAAAGAAGTTCAAGATGATCGTTTTAAACCTAAGACTATATAGAACGAATGGTCTTTAAAGCTTGGCTATATCATTTTCAACATATTTCTTCCGAGTGCAGAGGAAAATCTGTGCCTCAAGGCGAGGACGGAGACGGAAATATTCAGATAGTCAGATAGTGCGATAGCCGCAGATATGCTGAGCTCGTTACTCATACGCCAATTTACGATGCACTTAAGTTTTATGGGAATTTAAGATTTCCTGCAAATCAGCATACTCTAAAACGAAGCCACCCCTCGGGAGGGAGTGCAGAGTGCCACAAAATGATAACCGATGCTGGGGGCTGGACAGGAAGCAGCGGGCGAGGTGAGCTGAACTGGCGGCATCTTTTTGAAATAATAAAAAAAGAAAGTCTCGCACTCGTTGGTTCCCATAAGAGCCGCCCAAAATAACTGAAAATTGATGGCGCAGGCCGACAAATTAAAACGAAATTCCTTCCGCCCATTCGTAGAACCTGAAAACTGATAAGAAAAGGCGTACTCCAAGAAATGTTGTAACTTTGTAAATCAAATAAAAGTTTCTAGTTTTGGGTGTGACTGATGTTTTACCATTGGTAATAAAAAAATTTAATTGTTTGGAATTCACTTGGTAATCTCTGAAGGTTGCAGATGGTAATCATTAAATTGCAACGTTTTTCGTGGGATTTATGTTAGAAAATTGTTAAAAAGAATTTTTATTTGGAATATAAAGTATTTTACAATTTGTTGTGGCGCCATCTGCATTGCTGGAGTAAATAAAAATAACCGCTAGGTGGCGACAAAGTGACATTGTTGAAATGTGTTGTCATTGTAGTATAAATGGGCTGTGTAATCTACCACGGTGTCGCACAGGAGCTTCTTAAGGCTCATGTAAAATCCTTATATAACAAATATATTGTAGCTTAAAATATTACAATAAAATATCAGAATGCGAAAATATATTTTCAAAGCATTAAAAATAAAAATAAAATACAAAAATCCATAATTAATCCTCAAAATACTAACCCGATTAATTCCTTTCTCTCCCTTTCAGCGAGCACTTCATCTCAGAGCACACGGTGATGGCGGTGTTCACGTCCCAGGGTCAGGTGGGTGGACCCTGCCGTTATATGCCCGCCACCCGACGGCAGAATCACCAGTGCCGCAAGGAGACGGGGCTGCCGGGAACCTTGAGCGAGGCCCGCCGCTTGGCCACCAGCCACTGTGAGGAGCAGTTCCGCTACGATCGCTGGAATTGCTCGATTGAGACGCGTGGCAAGCGGAATATCTTCAAGAAGCTGTACAAGGAGACGGCCTTCGTGCACGCTCTCACCGCGGCCGCCATGACACACTCGATAGCCAGGGCCTGTGCCGAGGGCAGGATGACCAAGTGCAGTTGCGGCCCCAAGAAGCATAACCGAGAGGCGCAGGACTTTCAGTGGGGCGGATGCAACGACAATCTGAAGCATGGCAAGCGGGTGACGCGCAGCTTTTTGGACTTGCGTGGCGGCGATGGGGACGAGGTCAGCGAGATTTTGCGACATGACTCTGAGGTATAAATAAATAAATCTCTTTATGTATATATTAAAAGCTTACATTACTTAATCTCTTATTAATTATATTTAATTTCTAGGTCGGCATCGAGGCCGTCTCCTCGCTGATGATGGACAAGTGCAAGTGCCACGGCGTCTCTGGCTCCTGTTCGATGAAGACCTGCTGGAAGAAGATGGCCGACTTCAATGCCACAGCCACGCTTTTGAGGAAAAAGTACAACGAGGCCATTCGCAAGGCGCCCAACCAGCGCTCCATGCGACAGGCCTCGTCGAGTCGCATGAAAAAGCCAAAGCAGCGGCGCAAGAAAGTGAGTTTAAGCTGGATTTTCCTTGGCTAACATCCATTCGCTTCCTGGGACTTAGCTAATGAGTATAACATCTCCCCTTTGCAGCCCCAACAATCGCAATACACGACACTGTACTATCTGGAGACCTCGCCCTCCTACTGCGGGGTCACCAAGGATCGCCAATGCCTGCATCCGGACAACTGTGGGACCCTGTGCTGTGGGCGTGGCTACACCACCAAGGAGTTCAAGCACGTGGAGAAGTGTCGCTGCCGCTTCAACAACGGAAGGTGCTGCCAGCTGATCTGCGATTACTGTCAGCGTTACGAGGATAAATACTTTTGTAAATAGACGGGGCGACCTTTGTCTTTCCCTTCCATTCTTTTCCCCGTCTCCGTCTCTGTCACTGTCACTTTCTTTCCCCCCGAGCTCTCTTGGAAAATGTAATTTGTAAAGTTTTTTTCTACCATCATTTATGGCTTGTAATTTTTTTCCATTCCTAACTAAGCAAACGAAATATTATTGAAATGATATAAGCAAATGAACGAAATGATACGCAAAACGATAGAACACACTCTGAAAACTCTCACCCACACAATACATACTCATTCACACACACACACCAGCGCATACATGCATCTTTCTATATATGTAATTACTATATAGTGAACATTAGCTACCGTCGCAAAGGAAAAAAATCTAAAAAAAAATCGCAAAACATTATTTAGCAAAACAAGAAAAATCCACAAAAAAAACAAATACACACACACACACAAAGAACAACAGAAAAAAGCAGACGCTAACAACACACAGCAACAAAAACGAAAAATAAAAAACAGAAACAATTTTAATAAGTATTTAAACATACAAAACAAACCAAAAAAAAAATACAAAACTGAAATGAAATAAAAAGTTTCACATAAAAATAAAAGCTTTCGTCTTTCGTTAATATTGAAGGATTACAAAAAATAAATTTAAATTATTTTTATTGATTTTCTGGCGGCTAAAATCGCCTGCGTTTTCGGGGCGTTTATAAACGCAGGATATAAAACGCTTGCGAAAGATTTAGCCGAGACACAAACCGTTTCTGGAACTCGCCATAAACTTTGGTAAAGTATAGTATCTGTAACAGAAGATGTTTGCATACTTTCCAAAATCTTGTATATAAATTTAACGATCGATTTTTAATTTAATTTAATTTTAATTTTGATAAAAAACATTTAATTCGTGATTTCAATGAAGAAATATTGTACATATTATTTTTAAATTGTTTTTATACTACAAAACAAACATTGTTGTTGGCACAAAACATAAAGCAGAAGGCGAAGATTTATATTTGAGCAAACCATTATTTTCACTCAATGGCAATATTTTCACTTATTGTTTCCACTCAAATCCCAGATCAGCGACAACGCTGAGTGAATTTATTTAATGAGACAAAAAGACACCTCACTTGCATTAGAGATTGTCATCTAGCTTTATTGAACTCATGGGACAAACAGACGTCTCACTTGCATAAGCCCCAAAAGTATATTGCTTTTTCTACTGATTCCCGTAAATTGCTTAAGCCTAAAAGATTCATGGTTTCCTATTACTTTCATTATAGTAGCTTTATGACTTAGCTGCCCGATTTTCATAAAATAAGTATCAAAATTATACAATCACAAAGAATGGGCATATCTCACAGTAAGTTAAAATATTTCTGTAGGCGCAAACTCAATATATTATTTGAAATTTTAAATACTTCAATTTAAGCAATATATCCCATTGAATTATTGGTATGTCTTAAGATAATGCAAAACAAAATCAAGTAATGTCAGAAATAACCGGATGTATTCACTTTGAAACAAAGATGTGGGCACGGATTTCGGGTAATGAATTTTTTTCGGTTTTATTCGGTTATATTCATTTTTAAAATAGCCTTCTTAAAATACTAAAACAACCAAACATTTCAAAGTGTTCCGAAGTAAATGAGAGCATTGAATAAATCAAAATAAATAGGAAACACACAATACAAGGTAAATATTTTGAATTTTACCGAAATATATTTTGTGCAAAAAAAAAATATGTTTATTTCCCAAAACAGATATAAACATATAAACTTAAAGGTTAAAATATAAATTTAATATTTTATGAGATAAAATATTACGTTTTTAAACCCTTAATTCGCATTTAAATAAATAAATCATTAATAATAATAATAATAATAATAAAAAAATCATTAATTAGCAGATATGTTTTAGTGAGTAAAGTTTGTGTATTTATTTAATTAGCGAGTTTCCTTTAGATTTATCTCTGTACCCTTGCAATATAATTCTTCATCGACACTCTGAAAGTTCAGTAAACATTAGGTCTATGCACGCATGCAAACATTTGAGCAATTAACATACTGCCGCTATAAAATACTTCGACTTCATTTTGCCAATGGCAAAATGGCAAACTCTTATCAACTTTTGGTCGGTTACATTGATCGCTCCGGTATCAGTGTCAGTGTCCCACCTGAGGCCGTTTCAACAGCTTCAAACCCGACAGAACCGAAGTAAGCAAAAACAACCTCAAGTGTTAGATAACTGGTTTTATCAATTGGTAAATTGACGGCTCACGATGTCCACGCGACATTGCTTAGCACGAGACCGAGACTGAGACACAAGCCCAAACCGAAACCGAAACCCCGGGACAGAGACCCCTTAAGCCACCTAACCTAACCCCGAATAAAACACAGAAAGGCCTGATACTCTGCTTTGGAGAAGACTTAAACAAATTGAGGTGTGGGTACAGTCAGACCTTGAGAGGAGAAACAACTGCCTCATGAGCTCCCTATTCAATAATTCTTGACACTCAAAAAATATAAAGATAAGCTCTAACATATTTATCTCGGATAATTAACTCTTACCTTATTCTTAATTATAAAACAATTACTCCTTAAGTAGAATATTTAATCATTAATTCTTTCTTCTTTTCTCTCGAATTAAAATAAGCAAAAAAAGTGCCTGTTCGTTTTAGTTTAAGAAGGATTACTGTCCTTTATTTGCTATATTATTTTGTCGCCTTTGAGCCATTTGAGCCATCTGTCATGTCTCATGTCCTGTCCCATACCGTAACCTCTTCCCTGCGACTTTGATACGCCTCTGTCCACTTTATTTAGCTAGTGTTGCGTGCTGAGTCCCGAAAAACTGTTGCATGTTCTGAATAACTAGGATAACGCAGATAACTGCTGGAAAAAAAGGCAAACCCTTCAAAGATATCAGCCACGCGGTTTCCATTTAATATGCGCTCTTGAAAAACAATATTTGCTATGTAAACTTCAGACTTTGCGGTCTTTATTTGATTGGAAATTGTTTTGCTTGCGGGCAAATATTGAACAAACGCCTCGAGTGCGTACAGATTTTTCCAAAAGCCAGCTGGAAAATCGTGAAGATTCCTCCAGAAAGACAAGACAAATTACACGCGACTGCCATTTGGTAATGACAAGCCTCGAAAGTCGCCCTAAGCTCATTCCCCAAACACGTATTTCTTCTTGCTGACATTTTGGAATGTGACGGAAACAAGGTCGAAAAGTTCAGGAGAAAGGGACGATTTTGTTGTACATTTTATTTCAAGTGTTCCCCAAAGGAAATGTTTGCCAGTTGCAAATATTACGCGTATGTAGCAAACATAATATATTTAATAATTTATAAGGCCTGTGTATTGGCAGGGTTTGTGCTTCAGAAATTTTGTTCGATTTAAATTTGCAGAGAAATTTTTTATTTTCTTACCTTAAAGTGGAAAGTTTATAATTTAAAATGAAATCAGGCAGAAAACCTAAGCAATCACTTCCTCTTTAGAATACTATTACATCACCCAGGGAAAGTTTTATTTTCTACCTTTATCAGCCATCTCTCAACTACACTTTCCCCCAACAATTGTCACGAACTGTTTAAATAATGGTAATTTAATAGCTAAATTCAATGAAGTAAATCCGATAAGTTCGACACATATTTATATAAACTGCATAGATAAATCTAAGTTATTCCATCGCCTTAATTGCAGACACTTGGCAAGTGCTTTTCTAATTACACAGATGTTTTCCGAATGCCAGAACAAGCTAAGTATGGCAGAAAATTCTTAGAGCTTCGGCAGAAACCACAAGCATTTGATGGGTATTAATTACGCCAGACCCCATGGTGCCATGGATTCCCCGCCTTCTGGCCGCAATTCGGGTTTTTTACGCCCCCACGAAAGCGACAATAAAAGTAATTAGCATAAAAACGGAAACGAGACGAGCGAGTCGTTGGATCAAAAGAAACAATAATAAATTAAATAAATTAGGTAAATAAAAAAATACGAGTCAAGAACTAAAGCCACTTGATTTGTAGAGATTTGACTTAAATATACCCATTATAAAAAAAATACGATAAGAGAACACAGGATAATTTTTTAAGGTGTTTTAATATTATAAGAGGTTTAAAAATACGTTAAACCTGAAAAATATAATTTATTAGCGGGCTTATGAAATAAAATTATCTTTTGTTGAGACAACAAAAGCGTTTTTTGTTCATTTATATTTAATTTTCCTTGCAATCTACCTTATATTCCCTCGCGTTTACAGGGTATCCCATACGACAACATCGAAGTATGAACGAAATGGTAAATAAAAGCCAAAAAAATGCCGAACTCAGCACAGGTCACGTAGTGAACGAAAGTGAAGACAAAAGCATAGAGACCGAGACGCCGCCCAGACGGATGACAAAAGTCTAATGAGAAAGCTGACCACAGAGCTATAGAACTATGATTTAATTTCGGGGGAGGGGTGGCTGGGTGGGTGGCTTACAGATCTGAAAGAACGATGTCTCAATTGGCAGAAGGTGAGAGCGCACCGTGCTGCATCCGACAGATACGTGAACTCAACAAAAGCCAAATGTCGAACGGGTTGGGGCAACATTTCCATGGAAACCATCGGCCCAAACACTCGACCGATTATGATGCTGCTGCTGCTCTGGTTGTGGGTGCTACTTTTCGGACCTTCAGTTTATGGGTGAGTTACTAGAGCTTTTGGGCCGGAATTAAAGCCCTAATGGCCTAATCGCCCTCATCTAGTTCTCCCTTGGAGCTTCAAATGCTGGAAATGATGCTTAGGGAGGCTGAAGGCTATCCTAGCAATGGCCGAGATCAGAGGGATATTTCAGTTTTGCCAGCGGCTTCTATGGACTGCGATGACAAGGACGATTCCCTTATGCAGGCTGCTTCCATAAGCTGTGACGAAAGCGGATCCCAGGAGCAATTCAGTCACATATTCGATGATGAGAGCGAGGAGTGTTTGGATTTCCTGGAACCCTGTGAGCCATCTTTTGTGAAAGATTTACCCGTAGAGCATCCATGTTTTGTGAGATTGCTGCTACTGAGGACACCGCTCCTAAAAGAGGATCCCTGCGCCAATTTCTCTTTGGCAGCTGAGACACCCAAAACCACAAAAAAGCCAAAAAGGAAATGCAATCCAAAGGGGAATCGAGCGGAAGTTTTGCCTACAAAAAATCATGTTCAAAAAAACTCTACGGAATGTGCTCCGGTACAGCCAACAACATGTTCACCAATGCTTATGGCAGATTCACCAATTAATTCATCATCAACTAACTCACCACTACCAGAAACAAAACCAACCCCAAAGCGGATAAATCTTAAGAAATTAGTTCCAAAAAACAGGAAGCTTAAACCAAATTCAACATTATCCACAACAACACCTTCAACAATTTCAACAACGGTGGACCCAACAGAAGTGAAACCCGACTCGAAAATCATATATATCAGAAAAGACGCTCCCAAAAAAAGGAGGCTAAAACCTAATTCCACAACATCAACAACATCAACGACAACTACTACAACAACAGTAGAAACCACAACTGCTGAAGAAACTCCAACGACAGAAGAACCCTCGACGACGACAGAAGATCCCTCAGCAACAACAACAGAGCAGGACTCAACTACACCAGAATATTCTACAACGCCATATCCAACAACACAATATCCAACAACAAGGAAAACCACACCAAAAACCACAATCTACACAACAACCACAGAAAGGCCACTTACAGAAAATCAGTTAAAACGTCTGAAAGCCGCGCAACTCAGGAGAAGGAATCGCAAGGGATACGGAAGGGAGACTCCGACAGTCCCTGATCCACCGAAGATCAAGATTGATGGCGCCACCCAGCCCAGCGAGGTAATTCATGTAATTCTTCCCTCCGAAGCCGCCGAAATGAGGTTCACACCGGAAGAAGACAACACGACGGTCATGCCTACTACGCCAATGACTACAAGCACTTCCGAGCCGGAAGCCACAACCGAAGACAGTTGCGAAGACGAAGAGGAGACCACCAAGCTGCCGGAATTCGAAGAAAGTGAAGATGCCGAAGGTGAAGGTAACTGAGAGAAAGTCTTAAAATATTCTTTAAGATTTAACAAATAAATATTTAACTATTAGCTTCTGATCGAACTGAAATTAAGGGAGGTAACTCTATGGAGGAACCTTGTGAGGACACTGAGGAGCAAGACACGAATTTGTGTCCCCAGTTTATGCCAGCCCAAAAGCAATCAAATTGTAAGTACATATTTCAATTCTCTTTATTTATCTATTCGGAAAAACATTATAACTCTCAATGGCCTTCAGCTCCGAGAAGACCTCCAGTACCATTTCGTTACCGGAAGCCGGTGAAAAATTATGTGGAGCCAATATTGTATGAGGGTAACATTGCCAGGCCACTTCATCGAATGACACGAATCAGACCTCCGCAGAAAGATTATTTTATATCCAATAAGCAAATAGTCCCCAGGCCGAGACCCAAGTACAGGAAACGTCTTCCCCACTCCATCTATATGAACAATATAGTGCGGGGACTGGATTGCGTCGATCCAGTTGATCATCATCCAGCGCAGGATCCTACTCAGTCACAGCGATATTGGAACCAGAGGCGAGTGGGTCCTGGTCAAAGGATTCCAAGTCCCGAGAGAAATCCAAGAAGTTTTGCCCCAGTTCCAGCGAGGAGACTGCTTTCTCACCCCGGAAGTACCGAAGAGTCTGATGACAGCCAATATCTAAGGGAAATGGAATCGGAGCCCCACTCGGAACAGCTTCGATATCCGGCGGATGAAGAGGCTGTATTACATGAGGAAAGGCCAATGCCAGCGCAGGCAATGCCCACTCCCAGCATGGATCCCTGTCAGGTGGAACATGATCACGCCCTCTTTGGAGAGAAAATTGAACATCCTGGGGACTACCCACAAACACCCGCTGCCACGCATTTTTTCACCTAATTAACCTAAATCATAAGTTAGTCAAGTAGCACCACAAGCACCCAGTAACCAGTTAACCACCAAATAAACGAGTGCACCACCAAGCAAAAGCTGAAAGCCAAAACCCAGACCATCAATCAAGTGAAGCACAGCTGGATAATTAGGGAACCTCTTTGATCTTGGAGCAGAGACGACGTCAGCAATTGAATTATAAAGCAATTGCCTTTCGGTTGGGGCAGTCAACACAGTTTGGTTAGCATTGCCAGGCCAATAGCCAGTTATCAGTCATAGCCGTGGCTCAATTTGCGGGCCAAAAGGCACGCGCCCGTAATGACAAACCCATGAGCATGCCAGGGCCACCGCCACCTGATGTTCCACTGAAGTTGTATTGTGGCGGCCACCCACTCAGAGCCATCGTGATAATAAGTACGCCTTGTATTGGAATCCTATTTAACCTAAACTTGAATGGGTATCCTATACCACTGAGTGAAGTGTGAGAATAAGAATGCCAACTGCGAGTGAATAATAGAACTGCATTTGATAAATCTGGAACATTTTAGGACAGATTTACTTTTATTTAAACTCCTTCTATACTGAGATAAAAATATTCACATTCTTTGAATTGTATCCTGATTTTCTAATACCCATTTATATCTCAGTAATAGAATCGAATTACGTGAGAATACCACAAAATGACAGCTCACACAGGAACGGATTGAGAAATAAAAGCTTTTGATTGTTTCAGGCTAAAAGGCAACAGCTGGAAAGCTACCTAAACAGGGGAAAACTATAGCTGTGGAAATTCCAGGAAAAGTGCTGAAACATGAATGGAAACATTTGGAATAAGAAATATCGATTGATGGTAGTAATTATTACTAAACGAAGAATTTATAATGAAATCAAATTAGAGAGGATTAATTTGTGGTGTTTTGGTAGTATTTTAAGTATTTGTGGTATTACGAGTATAAGGTGAAAGCTTGACTAAGAGATTAAGAAATGGTTATTTCATTTAAATGGGCATTTTATGTATTTTTAAATTTTCGAGTAAAGTAAATTTCAGTGTAAGAAAAAGTATAAAATGTAAATGTAGTCTTTTAATCTTTCAATTTTCATTTAAAACTAATTTTTAAAAATTATTAGATATTTTTCATTTTTCATCGTGTAACCTAATTTGTAATTAGATATACAGTCTACAAATAAATAAAGAATTAAATAAATTGGTAATAGATTATAGAAAGTCAGAAAAAACACTTATGATAAATTTATTTATTATTAAATTTATGTATTATATTAATTTACTTTCCTATTGAAACCCACATGTCCTTCTCTTCACACTGTAGGTGAGTGGCTAACATATGATTGCCGGAATGGCAAAACACAAAAACACGCATAGCAGCGCCTCGCTTAAAAATCAAAAGAGCGCTTCTGGGCCCAAAGGAGTTTTCCGGCGAATAAAAACGCCGAAAAACAAATTAGTTGGGGCCCCAAGCCATAATTTTCCCGCTCTCTCGCTCTCGCCGCGGCGAATTGTTATCCCGACTCTGGAGGCTGACATTGTAAATGTCACAGGCAAGATAGGGATAAGGATTCGTTGGCGGAGACAAGGGCGACGGCGCCCAGAGAGCGGCAAAGAGCGTGGGGGCTAGAAGAGAGCCGGAAAGCACGGCACAGGGAAAGCTAAACTTGCGGTGGGGGTGGATGGGCACAGGCGAAACCGTGAGAGAGAGTGAGAGAGAGGGTGATGGGGCGCAAGCCGAATTCGCCCCGCTTGTTGGATACTGATTTTCAGGTTCTCCTGGCTCTTCGCCCAGTGCGGACGTGCTTTTCTCGCTTTTCCTCTGCTTTTCTCGCGTTTTGTGCCCAAAAACTGCAAACGGAAAATAAAAAATAAATATATATATAACCAAAATAGTTAAATAAAAGTGAAACCTCAAAGCCAATTAAACCAGCAAAACGACATCAATTCTTTAAACCACCTCAGAAATATGTTAAAGTGAAGATTAGTTAAATTTCCCCAAAATGTGCATTTAAGTCATAAATAACCAACACGAAATACACAAGTTTGTGAGCCAAAAATTAGCTAATGCTTGTTAAAAGATAAATAAATAGTAAATGCTGGATTCTTACCTGGCGCTAATGAGCCCTGCAAACCGCCAAGGTGTAAATCGATAAAGAATTTAAAAATAACCCAATCAATCAATCTCCGAGGACTCCTCAACCTAACACTGCCAAAAAGAACCCATCTTAATAAAAATAATAAAAATATTTATCAACAAGGAAAGCAATTCAACCTGAAGGTAGCCCAAGACAAGGGTAACGAGCATTTAAGAGGTCGCAACGGAATTGGCGCTACAGTAAGCCAAAACTGTAACAGTAACTAACTGTAACGGTAACTGGGTCAGTAGGCAACGCCAGCCTCATCGAGGGCTTCCTCCGTCCCCTGCCGCCTTTTTGTCCTTCCTCGCCCGCATCCCCTCGCGGCGGTAAGTAACTTATTCTCTGCAGCCATCCCCTTAGATGTTAGGTTAAAACCAGCCGCAATTTCTCTGTGGGAATCCTCCTCCAAGCTTGTCATTCCAATTTGGATTTTTAGCCAGATTTGAATTTCGATCAGAGGTTTCTGCGGGTGTTATTCGTTAGCTGTGATTAGCTTTTGACCGACTTAAGAGCTTGTTGTGATTGTTCGGAGCGCCAAGGAATAAAAAGCGGGTCAGTTGTCACTTAACGAAAGCGACCTTTTGTTGGCAGCTATGACAAACTTTTGGAGGATATAAGCCAAGATCTAGAAATAAATTTATGTTGGCAAAGAAAACAGTCTAAGTTTTAGTACTTTCAAGAAACTTGATATTAAAGGAATTCTTTGAATTTATATATTTTATTTATATATGTTTAAAGTGTTACCTCAATTTGAACTCTAGATTACATGAAGAGTGCCAAAATCCACGAATTGGTAGTCCTTTAATATTAAGCATATTATTTTTATTATATGTTTCAGGGCAGCAAAGAGTTATAAAGTATATATATTAAAGTAATAAATGTACAACTTTATTTAAACTAATTATTTTACAAGAAACAAGATAGGCAAACTTGTTACTTTAATACCTACAATTTTAAGCTGAAAGCTTGACCAAACACAACTTTTTGGAACCAATAACTTCAAGAAACCGCAATTTTCTAAATAATAGCATTAATTATAGAAAACATTTGTTTAACATTCCTTAGCTTCTTCGGATTTCACTGAACATGTGTTCTAGCAAATAGAACCCCCGTTCCCATACAGGAAAATGATTGATCTATTCCCCAACGGTGTTATCTGCAAATATTGATCAGCAAATAAAAAACACCCGCCTTACGCTCCAACGAAAACAAGCAAGCAACTTTGCAGGTGACTCAAGACTTATTCCAGGCAATCGAAATTCATTAAATTAGCCAATATACTAACCTCGGATTTTCGTGGAATACACCTCCGATATTATATAGCTTCCCGTTAAGCACTCTTGCCGGCCAAGTAGGCAAACAAGTCACAGTCAAAGTTTAATCGCCGCCACCGACTGGCAAACCAAACATGTGAGCTGATGACCATTAGCCGGGCCTCCCACCTATCCCACCAACTTGCTGTTTCGCTCGTTCAACTATTTTACATAATAGCAAAAGCGAACGAACAAAAAAATAGCGAGAAATGTTCAATAGATTACACACACAAAGGGAACCCGAAGGGCAAAGGAAAGCCCAGAGAACATTGCCGCTAAATAAAAGGCCCCAAATGTTGTCACATAATCGATGAATATTTCCATGACTGTACCCACATCAAGCCGCTTTACCTATCTATCCACATATCTTGGCATTTCGATATCGATAACGAAACCTTGGCAGAAATTAAGTTAAAAACAAGACCCCGAAAAGAAGCTGGCGGCTAATCCCATTCATTTAAGATGTAAGCCACCTTAAGCCAACAAACCCCAGGTATTATAATTAGCACGGATGGTTGGCCCACCGGTGGCAATGGAGACCGAGCACTCGACCTGAATTCCGAGTGCAGGAATGAGTATAATTACACTCGCACCAGGTAGAACGTCAAGTGACAGCGCGTGTCCTTTAAGTACATCCTGATGGCTGATGGCAAATGGGATATGGAAATCCCAGTGAAAAGGAAGCGAAGAGGACAGGCTTCGTCTTGTTCGATATGTTTTCAACGTAAAAAGGAAAAGTAAACATCATTCTTGAAAAAAACCTAAGCAATTTTGTGGCATACCTGTAATAAATGCTGTCATCTGTTGGAGTTTAATAAAACCTTGACGGTTACCTGTTTAATGGATTTAATGTATGCTTACTTTTACACATATGACCAAATTAATAAAAACGAAATTCATGTACTTTTACAACTACAGCTCGTCAGGAAAGTTTGGCCAACTAAAGCAGGCTAACATTCTTAACTTTTTTTCGGGCGAATGTTAGGGTAATCAACCACCAACCTAATTTCAGCCCTCTTGTTAGATGTATTTTCAATAAGGAAAAGTTACCCCAGGGTACCAGGGCTTTTATGTGTTTTTTTATGATGCCTGTCCAGCCATAACGAGTTTCAATGATGTCTTCAAGATATACATACAATTCTTGTGTATTTTTTTGCCGCATATAAATATAAATTAAAGGTTATACTTAGAACAAGGCTTAAACCATATCTGTTCAATTAAGTTTACAAGGATTTTATTTCCAAAAGAAAACCTTAGTTCTTAAGCCAACTGTTAAATATTTTCCAATTTCATTTAATATAATTTCACAGAAAAACACTTTAAGAATTTTAAACCTCTCTACCTCCTCTACCTACTCGTATATCATTTCCAGCATATCGAGTTTCGCTGAAAGAGCACTCGACTGTACTTTTTTTCTGACATATGTCGTCGCATATTTACATTTGTTTGCCTACCGATGTGAATATGTAAATAAGGTTCAATTGAATTGTCGAATGTCACAGAGGATTTCGGAGTTTGTCGAGCCAAATTATGTTTGCATTTCTCCTTTCGGGCACACCTGTCTGTCTGTCAGTCAAAACTCAATCAAAATTGTTAATAAAAATTCATTATTCAATATGTTCAGTTGCAACGGATTGGGTTTCGGGGCGAATGGCACATGTGTGTATCAAGTGGACAGTGTTACAAAGGGCCATGAAAAGCACGCATCGATAGGAAGATATCAGGCATGCTTTATTAATGCTCGTGCAAGGACTATCAGTCCTTGGCTATATTTAGAAGGTGTCTGTTTTAATAGCTCAGAGTTGCTCGAGAACTTTTAGAAGAGGTGCATTTCTGCATGAGTCTTGTAAGCAAATACAGTGGAGGCTATATAAATAGGATCTTAAAGGAATCTTTAAGGCATTTTTTTCTTAAGCGTAGTAACTTTCTTTTTAAATTTTTCTTTACACAAAATTACTTTATAAAGTTCTTTACCAATAAATTTATATTAAGAACTTTGATGTCAGCAAGTTCCTTGGTTGTATGTTGTCATCCATTTCGCGACCTTACACACCACAGAATGCCAAACGCACAGAGCAAAACCCCCTCTGCGTAGACACACTCTGCCCTCAAGTCCCCCTCTTTCAAAACCATCCCTTCTCGTGTGACACTATTTAACCACATAAGCGGGGAAAACAAAAAATCAATAGCAACAACAGCAGCATTTTGCTTTCGTTCGCTGATTTTTGCCTATACGGCAAAATTGAAAATTTCATTTACACTTGACACGAGTCGCCTCTTCCTCTGTCACCTCCTCATTTTCCTCGGCCTCTCGCTACACACTATTTCCCTATTTAATGCCATTTTCCTTTCATAAGTAGAATGCACGTGGTCGGTTACAAAACAGTTACCATTTTCCCACATCAGCTGGGCGCTAGAGAATTTCCATCGAAATGGGGTCTAATTTTAATGTGAAAAATAAATTGCAAAAGAATGGGAAAATTGAAAAGGATTTTCATACAAAAAAAATGTGGGTAAAGGACAAAGGTTTAATATGTGGGTGAAAGGGAAAAAATGCTTTTAAAACGCTTCATAAATTCGTGATGGCCTGCCAAAATGGGTTACTATATGCTGAAATAAATTACTTTTGAATCTGTACAAAAAAAAAAAAAAATACAAAATAAAAATGTGCAATAAGAGAGATTTTAATTACTGGATTCACATCAATTAGGTCACAGGGATTTTGTCATTGTCAAAGTTAATTTGCAAAGTAATAAAACTCAATTGGAATCCAAGTTTATTTAAGTTAATGTCATGTATAAAAGGAAATTTTAACCCCAAAATTGCTTTAGATATTGATTATTTTAAAGGTGTAAACATAAAGTTCTAAGAAACACAACTTTTTTTAAGCGTACAAATCTTCATTTATTATTTATGAGTCTTTCTCTTATAAAATCCAATTGAAATCCAGTCTCGAATCAAAAACAAATAACGAGCAGAACTTTTATAAGTCATCCCATCCCATAATAGCTTTTTGCATCCCAAAAATTCCCGATAAATCCATACCGGCATTAGGATAATTGAATTCAATGTCAAAGAGCCATTCCGGGCAGGACATGCACCGTTCAAAATTAATTGAATTGCATTCTGGCGAAAACCAAGAGTAAAACCAAGAGTAAAACCAAGACCTTCACACATTAACTTGATTCAGTGCGTCGAAAGCGAATTTCCACAAAATTAAATTGACATGACCAAACCCAGATGCCGCCCCCAATTCCCCGCCCAACCGCAGCATTCAGGCTGGCTTTCAGTCTTAGCCCGCCATCATCAAATATGCAACGTGCCCATAATGGAATAATAACGGCGAAAGCCGCAAATGCAAACGTTTTAAAGAAACGACAGTGAAGAGCGAGCCAGGGCCCGAAGAGAGCGAGATGCACTCTTTGAGGGAAAAATAAGTGCAGCGAAAAGAGAGGAAAACTGAGAGAGAGAGAGTGGAAATGCCGCAGAGGATGCAGCGGAAAAACCTCGAGCTCAGAACTCTCAACTTCTCGATAGCTAGCCGGCCGGATTAGTCTGCCGCGCGACTCAAACGGTAGCGGATACCATAAATTAATCCGGGAAAATATTCCACAAAAATTTGAATACACCCAAAATACATTCCTGAAAATCTATACATATCAAACGACAGTGCTGCCCTCGTATTCCGATTATTTTCGCACAAACAAATCAGTAAATCGCGTAAATCCCTCATCAGTTTCAGTTTCCTGCTGCGACTTTCGGTGTCATTAACCCTTTTCCCGCTGTGCCGCCTAAATGTGTCTTTGTTTTTCCATACCCTTGCCCCGAAAGTTGCAAAAACAAAGGAATTGGACGGCATTTTCGAGCGTACTATAGTTTCCGGCGAAAACCAAGGTAGGGATCAAGGATGCCGCAGCAGGCGCAGCTAAAACACATCCACGGGCATGGCCGGTTGCCCAGAGTGATATCCACTGATAGCAGCAGGTAAATGGAGAAAGAAGAAAGTGGGCGTTGCATCCTGTTACTAAATAATATACCGCCATTACCCGGAACAAGGGAAATTGAATATTCGAAGGGTTGACGGCAGCCAACAGGGCGTATGTGTAATGGCAGTAAGGAGTGGGGATCAAAGAACACAAAGAGCCTTTGTTGGCGGTTGCTAGGCTGCAGTTAGTGAAAATAAATCTAATTACTGAGTTCTTGAAATTAATTTAACTTACGGATTATCTTATATAATTATTTGGTATTAAATCATAATATTTTTGAGCTTATAAATACTTTTTTCAGTTTTACTTAAGTTCATCTTTTTAAAAGGAAAAACTTCCCAGTAGATATTTTTAAAGTTCGCACAATGGAATTGAATTCCCCCCAATGAAGATGCTACAAATGAAATGACAATACAAGTCATAATAAAGATCTGTAATCGCTAGGAAAATCAACTTAAAGACAGTATTACTGCCCCCAATTAAGTGACAATGGAGAACGGGTACTGCCGTATCTCATTTCCATATTGCCAGCAATTTCCATTTCAATATAATCTGAACGCACGCACATCTCAGAGCTATAGATAGACACTCCTATCTAAATCGGGCTGTTTACTTAGACACAGTGTCTAGAGAGATTTATAGAGATTTACTCTTGGGTAAAAATATTTTGACTAATAAATATAAAAGTATTTTTTATCTATAATATATCTTGGACAAGATTCTTAGTATAACATTTTTTGTTTGCGGTTTGCTAATGCCTTAGGTGTCTGTTTCCTATCGAAGTATTTAAGTGGTTTACTATTATTAAAGTATCTGTTGAATACAATATTTTACAGCTGATTTATGAATATAAGCATTTTTGGCATATAATATTTGTTTATATATGTTTAAAATAATTAATTTTTCATAGCAGATGAGTAATATCTATTCCCTGTCAAAGGCCCTAGGTCAACGGTTTCTGATCTACGCTATCTGAGTGATATAGATACTTTCTATTTTGTTTGTTGCGGTTGCTAGATGATGTCTTGTCTGACTTTTGCCAGAGACTGGGTCAACAACATGTCAAGTGCACGACCTGGGGATGACTGAGAGGGGATGGAATGGCCAAGCAGCCAGAGAAGGGGTGTTGTATCTAGCAGATACTCCCCAACTAGAGTCTTTGTGTTGTGCTTGTGTGTTTTCTTTGTCTGTTGTGATAAGCGAGGGAAGCGTTCGATAAGCAAACAATATACACACAACAAACAACAAAGAGAGGAGACAGAGTGGCGGAAAAGGAGAATCTGGAAGAGAGTTTCGGGGAGTTGCGGCTCTGTGACTCTCTTGATGGCTCTCTTGCATTTCCCGCACGGGATTCTCTGTTTTGCTTGCCTCATTCTCGCTTCATTAGGGGACATTGATCCCATTTCTCCAGCCCCCATTTTCCGTATTTTCCTTAGCCCCCCCT